>CM046445.1:11640079-11642579 GCA_025506515.1 Flaveria trinervia
TGTAGTATGTATGTATGTTTGTATGTATCTATGTATGTATTTATGTATGTATGTATGTAGTATGTATGTATGTATGTACGTATGGATGCATGTATGTATGGATGCATTGTAGGTATGTAGGTATGTATGTATGTATGTTTGTATGTATGTATGTATGTATGTATGGTATGTGTGTATGGATGTATGTGTGTATGTATGTAGTAATGTATGTATTGTCTTATGTAATGTATGAATGTATGTAATGGGTGTGTGTTCGTTTGTATGTATGTATGTATGTATGTATGTATGTAGGATGTATTTATGTATGTTTGTATGTATTGTATATGTATGTTATGTATGTATGTATTTAGTATGTTTTGTATGTAGGTATGTAATCGGTATGTATGTATGTATGTCTCTATGTATGTATGTATCTATGTATTGTATGTATCTATATATGTATTTATGTATGTTTGATGTAGTATGTATGCATGTATGTATGTATGTATGTATGTAGTATGTATGTATGTATGTATGTATGCATTAGGTATGTATGTAGTATGTATGTCTGTGTGTATGTTTATGTATGTATGTATGTAGGTTGTATGTTATGTATGTATGTATGTATGTATGTAGTGATGTATGTTATGTATGTATGTATGTATGTATGTTTTTCTGTTTGTATGTATGTATGTATTATGTATGTTTGTATGTATCTATGTAGGTATGTATGTATGATGTATGTATGTATGTACGTATGGATGGATGTATGTATGGATGCATGTATGTATGTATGTAGTATGTATGTATGTATGTATGTATGTATGTATGTATGTATGTTGTGCTGTATGTTGGATGTATGGTGTATGTATGTAGGTCTATATGTATGTATGTATGTATGTATGTAGTATATAGTATGTATGTATGTATGTATGTATGTGTGTTCGTATGTATCTATGTACGGTATGTGTATGTATGTATGTATGTATGTATGTATGTATGTCTGGAGCATGTATGTATGGATGCATGTATGTATGTATGTATGTATGGATGTTTGTCTGTCTGTATGTTTGTATGTATGTATTTATGTATGTATGGTATGTATGTATGTCTATTATGTATGTATGTATGTCTGTATGTAGGTATGTATGTATGATTATGTATGTTGTATGTATGTATGTATGTGTGTATGTATGTATGTATGTATGGTGTAGGTATGTATGTATGTATGTATGTATGTAGTGTATGTATGTATTTTGTATGTATGTATGTATGTATGTATGTTTGTATGTATCTCTGTATGTATGTATGTATGTATATGTATGTCTGTACGTATGGATGCATGTATGTCTGGATGCATGTATGTATGTATGTAGTATGTATGTATGTTGTATGTATTGGGATGTATGTATGTGTGTAGTATGTATGTATGTATGATGTAGAATGTTGTATGTAGGTATGTCGTATGTATGTATGTATGTATGTGTATGTATGTATGATGTATGTATGTAGGTATTATGTCTGTATGTATGTTGTTTGTATGTATGTATGTATGTCGTATGTATGTGTGTGTTCGTATGTGATCTATGTATGTATGTAGTATGTATGTATGTATGTATGGATGCATGTATGTATGGATGCATGTCTGTATGTGTGTATGTATGGCTTGTGGGGTTGTCTGTGTATTGTTGTATGTATGTATTTATGTATGTATGTATGTGTGTAGTATGTATGTATGTATGTATGTAGGTATGATATGTATGTAGTATGTCTGTGTATCTGGTTATGTATATGTCTGATGTATGTGTGTTCGTATGTATGTAGTATGTATGTATGTATGTATGTATGTCTGTATGTATGCATGGATGAGTATGTAATGGATGCATGTATGTATGTATGTATGTATGGCTGTTTGTCGTCTGTATGTTTGTATGGAGTATTTATGTAGTAGTATGTATGTATGTATGTTTGTATGTTATGTAGTATGTATGTATGTTTGTATGTATGATGTAGTATGTATTTATGTATGTTTGTATGTATGTAGTATGTGTGTGTATGTATGTAGTATGTAGTAGGTATGTATGTAGTCTGTATGTATGTATGTATGTAGTATGTATGTATGTTGTATGTTTGTATGTATGTCTGTATGTATGTATGTTGTTAGTCTCTATGTCTGTATGTATGTATGTATGTATGTATGTAGTATGGATGTACGTATGGATGCATGTATGTAGGATGCTGGTATGTATGTATGTTGTATGTATGTATGTTTTATGTATGTATGTCTGTATGTGTGTATGTTGTATGTATGTTATGTAGGTAGGTATGTATGTATGTATGTATGTATGTATGTATGTATGTAGTATGTATGTATGTATGTAGGTATGTATGTATTATGTATTATGTATGTTTGTATGTATGTATGTATGTATGTATGATGTTGTGTCGTATGTATCTATGTATGTATGTATGTATGTATGTATGTATGTATGTATGGATGCATGTATGTATGGATGCATGT
>CM046445.1:11645079-11859594 GCA_025506515.1 Flaveria trinervia
TGCCTTGTTGACTTGTTGACTTGTAACACTTGTATTATTTGAATACAAGTGTTTGAACTCCGCAGGAATGTTGTCTTCCGTAGATATTTGTTCTTCCGCAGAAGTCTTGTTCTTCGAAAGCAAACTTGTTCTTCCGAAGGTATCTTGTTCTTTCATCCTTAGAGCTGGTTGTTCATCCGCCGAAGATCTTAGGGATGTATTTTTACTTGTAAGAAACATATCTACGGAAGAACAAAATGTTCATCCATAGATGTTTCTTACACCTTATCAATTTTCAGAAATTCACAAATTATAATATTTTGTCTGCAAACATACATAAATCAACACACATATATATGGGTTAACCTATACATTTAATGCATACAGAATAATAATTACAAGCATTCATTATAGATATTAAAGCAAGTTCTAAGCCTATAAAAATAGACTAGATCAATAGATCCTAGACCTAACAATTTCCCCAACGAATGAAATCTCTTAAACTTATTCTCGACGATACGTGGGATCGTACGCTTTATATCGAAGGATCAAATCTTTAGACTTTATGTCTAATCTATGAAAATCCTATTAAGGTTTTAATTCAATGAACCTAAAGAAACATTGTGTCACTCATAAAAACTTGTATTCTGGATTTCCTGGCAAAAAGCCTTCGGGCTAAGGTAAGAATTCGTATAAATCCTATAGGACTAGTTATGCTTACTTGGGGATTTATGGGATGAGTGATAAACTATGGTCAATATACACAAGTTTCTAAGGAAATTGGGTTAACTTACCTTGACGTGTCAACGTTTCCAAAGGGTAATGCGTTACCAAATGGAATCATTCCATATGCGTTTTACATGTCTTAAATAATCTTTGTCTGATTTATTATCTTTTACCTCTAAATTCTTATGACTAACTTACTTTGTATCCAGCATGTCTCGTGATCATGGAAAGCGTGGAACCTCTGACGGCAAAGTCTGCTTTTCTTTCCAAGTTTGAGGTTGGTAAGATGATCCACCAAAGTTGCTCATGATTAGTTAAGATCTAAGATTTTAACTAATGAATTTTTTCAATAGATATGAACAATTTATTGATTTTGGTCAATAACTAAGATTTGCTATTCAATTGATTTGAATAGATCCAAGTTAATCAAACTATGTAAAGCTGAATGACAAATCAAATATCACACAAACTCTTTTCTAAAAAACAATAGATCTAATCAGTAAAAACTGACAAATCTAAAGAATTCTGAAAACAATTAAACACAACTAACACTGATAGATCAATCGATCTAAATCAATAAGAACTTGGCTCACATACACTTGTGAATCCAAGGATCGCAATCAGGAATTATCAGTGTTGATTGAAGTCAAGTCAACGTTTGCAGAATCAATGTTAACTTGGTTTAATTGTTTGTACTAATTTCAATATCAATAATGATTAAAGAATAAGATGAACGCTATGAATGAAAGAAAATTAATGATCATACAAATGTTCAACTCAAATGTATTTCATTAAAACATGTTAATGATTACAGTTGAATAAACAATGAATGAATGAATGATATTGATTTGAGTGTTTGATGATGTGACGGCCGGTAGGGTTTTGATTTGTGTGTTTTGATGTTGTAATGTTGTTGCTTGGATATTGCCATCAAAGCCGCCACTTTGATTTGAAACCTAGGATCCATACTTATAGACAATAAAGTCTCTGTTAAAGAAACACTGGATCTATTAGGATTTGGATTTGTTTCTATTAAGGAATCACCGGATTTCTTGAGATTCGCATAACTTCCTTGTTGACTTGTAACACTTGTATTATTTGAATACAAGTGTTTGGACTCTGCAGGAATGTTGTCTTCCGTAGATAATTCTTCTTCCGTAGGAGTCTTGTTCTTCCAAAGCCAACTTGTTATTCAAAACTTACACACAATCTCTTATTAGTTGATCAAAAGATAATGTCATCAACATATATTTGAACAACCAGGTGATCTTGATGTCCTTTTTTGAGGAATAGAGTCTGATCAATGGTTCCCCTTTTGTATCCATGTTTGAGCAGGAAAGATGATAGTGTTTCATACCACTTTCTTCGTGCTTGGTGAAGACCATACAAGGCTTTAACAAGTTTATATACCCTGTGAGGATAATGAGGATCTTCAAAGCCAAGGGTTGTGACACATAAACTTCCTCATCATTTTCTCATATAGCACACTTGACATCCATTTGATACACAGTGAACTTCTTATATGATCATACACAGGAACCACTTGAGAAAGAAAACAAGTGAAAAGACAAATGTTGGCAGTACCACCACTTGGCTTCTTGTATTGTTGACTAGATGAGTCTTATGGATTCTTGTTGATGGAGTTGATTCAACTGGAATAGATGATTCCAAGTTAGTCATATCATTGTTGCTAACTGATCCAAACTAGATTAAGAGTTTATGAAGTAGTCAAAATGTTCAACATTTTTTGTTGAATGATCTTCCGTGGGTTGAATATCAGTAGCATCGTAAGTGTCTTCTGTAAGAGGTGTAGGGGCTTCTCCGAAGCATTTTTCTCTTCTATAGGAGTTATAGGAACTTCTTCGAAATTAATTTGCTCTTCCGTAAGAGTTACAGGAACTTCTTCGGATGATAAATGAGGACTTGAAACATTTCCAATGTTTGTTGCATTCACTTGTGAGCATGGAGCAATTACAGGCACATCATTCACATCTCCGGATGTACAGTGTATATCTGCAGATGTAGTGTCAGCAGCTGCTGCTGAAGTGTTTCCATCTGATGATGTGTGAATCGTTGGAGGATTAGCAGATAATGTCACTTCATTCATATTGAGTGAAACAAAAGGATAGCATGTATCATTAGTTCCTGCATTGTTCAAATAACCGTAGTTAAATGACTCTGTTAAAGCATCTATATCAAACAACCATGATGATCCTATAACAGATTTAGTGAATACAAAGTCATCAAAAGATACATTATAAGTTTCTTCCATAATGTTATGTTGTGGAATATAGATCCTATAAGATTTAGATGTTGAAGAATATCAAACAAAGAAACCATCATATGCTTTTTCTGAAAATTTTCCCAATGATTTTTTTTGTTTAAGACAGATACATGAAACCCAAAAACTCTAAGATATCCTATGCAAGGTTTTCTTTTAAATAAAAGCTCATAATGAGTTTTGTTATGTTCTTTGACAATTAATGTTCTGTTTTGAACATTGCATGTAGTATTCACTACCTCAGCCCAAAAGGTGATAGGCAATTGTGAGTCAGCTAGCATTGTTCTTGCTGCTTCAATAAGAGTTATATTTCTTCTTTCAACAACTCCATTTTGTTATGGAGTTCTTGGTACACTGAATTGCCTCGCAATACATTTGGTCCTGCAAAAGGAATCCAAGTCAAAATTACAAATTCAGTACCATTGTCACTCCTAAAAATTTTAACTTTTGCATCAAGTTGATTCTCAATCTTGATTACAAAGTCCATTAATATTTCTAATGTTTCACTCTTTTGTTTTATGAAAAAGACCCATGTAAATCTTATGAAATCATCAACTATCACCAAACAATATTGTCTCCTTCCAATGCTCATCACATTGGTAGGACCAAACAGTTCCATGTGAAGCAATCTGAGTGGTGTAGTATTAGTATTGATGGTTTTGGATTTATGAGACAGTCTATGTTGTTTTCCTTTGTAACAAGAAGAAGAATGAGTTGAGCAATGAAACTCTTTCTTTGGCAGTCCAATGACTAAGTCATTTTTCTCCAATTCGTTCATGTTCTTCATGTTAGAATGGACAAGCCTTCTATGCCACAATTGAGATTCATCTTCAGATGAATTAGATAGGAGGCATGTTTCATGTCTTGTAGTGAGGTGTTGTTCATGTCCAAAACATAAGTGTTTCCTTTTCTTAATGCTTTAAGAAGCAACCAATCTTTTGGAACAAAAAAACTGGCTTAAGAATGTATAGTTAGTGTTATCAACAATATGGTATAATTTTGATCCCAAATTTGAAACACACTCAGTATATTATACTGTAATTTTCACAGTAGTTACTTTCTCAAACTTATGCACACCATTTGTTACCATTCATTCACCAACAATTTACCACCTCCTTTCTTATCCCCACCAAATGCCACATAAGAAGGATTTTTAAGTTTGAAGTCATGGAGAAGTGAACAGTTTCCTATCATATGCCTGGGACAACCACTGTCAACATTACACTTGTTGTTAGCTCTCCAATATTGTTCCTATATTCAGAAATAAATCAGTTAGAATTGACAACCCAAGCTTTGATGATCTTGGGTTTGCCAGTAGTTTCTACAATAGTAACTACTTCATGAATAAGTCTTGAAGTTTCAATTTTAGTTTTTCTTGATTCATTCTGAGTTGTTTCAGGTAAGGATGATTCTGTGAAGGAAATGTTGATGAACAAGGTTCTTCTTTCTCATTTTCTTCTTTATTCAACTTACTTTTGTTCATTAAGGCTTGGTTTTGATAATGAATCTTGATTATTAATTGTTTCACTATCTTTTGTTTTTGAATGAGGTATATGATTTCTTTTTCAAACTTATCAAAGAATGCATCATTAGCCTTCGTTTCCTATTCAGTCAAGTCCACCCTTTTATGAGGTGTTTTTGATTGCCAAAAGTTGTTCTTTTCTTCAAAGGATGAACATTAGTGGATGTCTTTTCCTTTGATTTTGGCTTTTGTTTTCGTGTTGACTTCTTCAGTTTAGAATCCTTTTCACAATCAGTAGATTGAGTGTCTGATTCAGATTTATCTGATTGTTTCTTCTTTGTGCCTTTTGTATTGTTCTTTGTTGAAATAACATTCCTGAGTTGAATGGTTATTTTTGTTGCAGATAGCATTGTTTGTTGAAGTAACATTCAGATGTCATGTGATTGTTCATATTGCAAATAGAACAATAACTACTCAAGTAAACAATCGTCAGTATTATGATTTTTCATGTCACCCATTTGCAATACATCTCATCTGATTCTTTCTCAGAATCATTTAATTTCTTATGATTTGCCAACTTCTGAGGCTTTGCATCCTTTTTCAGCTTTGAGGTTGATTCTTTCTTTCCAGTTTGTACAGCTTTTGCTTGGTTTATTGCTGAATTCCTCTTCCGTAGATCATCTACTAAATTAGCATTAACTTCCACTGAAGAGGTTTTCTTCTTCCGTAGATCTAGCACTGAAGAAAGGTTCTTCTTCCGTGGATGATCAGCTGAAAGCCTTTTCTTTTCCTATTCCACAGATGATTTGTGTCCTCTCCTTAGTAGATTCACTTCATTGGAAGATTTTTGTTGCTGATTTAGTTCTTGAAGTCCATTTAATTGATCTATTCTCTTGCAGATGGTCTTCAGCATGTTTTTTTGTTTAGGAGGGTATGACAGCTTTGTTTCTTCAAGCACTTTTGGAATATTTTCTCAAAGACAATATTTTTACCCTTGTTTACTAGATCATCATCATGTTCATCAGAATCATCCAAGTCATCACACTAATCAAAGTCAAATTCTGAATCCATTTGATTAATCTTGTCTAATTTAGAAGACTTAGTTTCATTCACCTCAGATACATTGTTAATGTTTTGTTGATTAGAACTTGTTCTATATTGGTGCGAGGCACAAAATGATTTGACAAGTTATTTGTCATTGATTCAGGAAAATGAACATAATTATTTTTATAGGAGGTGCCACAACATTATATCCCAACCCAGACCTGTTCTTTGATTCAATATGAGAATTTAATAATTTCTCATACTAGTGAGATGAAAAAACTTCTAAAGTTTCACTTCCATTGATGCATGATCAGCCATGGATTTAGTTAAGGAAGTGGTCAGATGCTCAACTTGTGCTTTTAAACTGTAATTTTTAAAAACAGTTTTGTCTAAATCCTTTCGTAAAGAGTTAATTTTTATTTGATATAATTTATATTCTCTTACATGAGATTCATTCAAAATCATTGTTTCTTTAACTTTATCAGCCAAGTGTTGAGCATGGACTCTATATCTTTCTACTTCCTCAACATATATTGATGAACATAACCTGTCTCTTACCTCACTAGCCATGGGTGGAACTTTGTTTTCCATGTGAACCATTAAAGCTTGATTTTCTTCCAAGACTTCCTTCTCATACATACTCCAGTCATAGGTTCTATCTTGAAGAATAATCAACCCAGATTCTTTTGAGTTGCTTGTTCCTTCTGATATATTAGTGGATGGTGGAGATGAGTTGGCAACTTGTGGTTTCCTGAAGGATCTTTGTGATGATAAAGCTTGTTTAGACTGATGTTGTTGATGTTGTGTTGTGTCAGGATTTTGTTGATTGCATTCTCTAGAGAAGTATCCATAGAGAGTGCCTTTGAAGCATCTTACCTTTGACTTATCAACACCAATCTGTGATGATTTACTTGTAGAAGCCAAATTCTTGTTTCTTCTTTGATATTGTTTGGCTCTATAGGCAATCATTGCCATTTGCCATTGTAGATCCATCTCCTCCACTACATCTAGAGGTGGTTCTTCCAAGTCTTGTTGGCACATGTTGGAAAAGGTTAATGAGCTTTCTAGGTAAGCTTGAAAGCTTGAACTGAAAGCTGCAAAAGTTGCCTTTTGTTCTTCAGAGTCCAGAATTACAGTGATTGATTCTGATTGATTGTTTATTCATGGCTTTTCTGATGATGGTATCTCTTTGATCATCAGTTCTTTCTTTCTATTTTCTTGACTTACTTTGAGAAATTTCTTAGGGGGTTTTGAAGCATAGAAACTTACTTCCCTTCATCTTCACTCAAAGTACAAGAGTTATCACCATCATTGATGGACATAAAGGCACTTCCAGCACTTTTTGTTTCATTAAAATGATATGGTGATACATGAGTTCTCACACTCTTGTTTCTTGATTTCTCATCCATTTCAAGCCTCAACTTTAGCCACTAGAGTGTCTAAGCCAACTGCATTGAGGACTATGGGATTCTTGAACATGGATACAATTTGCTTCTAACTTTCTGGTAAAGTATGGAGCAATCTTTTTGTTCAGTTCTCATTTGTGTATTTCAACTACAAAATATTCATCTCTATAAGAATTTGCATGACCCTGGAGTTGTTTAGAAATTGATTCACCGTCGATATGATGAAAAGTTTCATATTGTGAACACAGGGGGTCCTTCCTAATGCTTTTGATTTCATCACTCCCTTCAACAGAGTGTATGAAGAATCTTCCACAAGGAATTGTTGTTTTGTAATTTTCACACCTGATTAATATTTCCTCCGGTAAAGTCATACTATGCAAACTGTATGCTTTAATATCAACTTTAACATTCTTAAATCATCAGGTGACAAATCTTTTGTACTTATGGGTTGATTATTGTCATTATAATCTGGCCCAAGGGTGGGTGGAATATAAGGACCTTCTGTTATTGAGACCCATAAGTCTGAATTTGTAAAGTTTACATGATTCCTGAAGTTGATTTTCCAGGATTTAAAGTCTATTTTGTTTCCAAGTTTGGAGGTTGGTAAGATGATCCATCAAAGTTTCTCATGATTAGTTAGATATAAAATTTTAACTAATGAATTTGTTCAATAAATAGGAACAATTTATTGATTTTGGTCAATAACTAAGATCTTCTATTCAATTGATTTGAATATAGATCCAAGTTAATCGAACTATGTAATGCTGAATGACAAATCAAATATCACACAAACTCTTTTCTTAAAAACAATAGATCTAATCAGTAAAAACTGACAAATCTAAAGAATTCTGAAAACAATTAAACACAACTAACACTGATAGATCAATCGATCTAAATCAATAAGCACTTGACTGTGATACCACCTGTGAATCCAAGGATCGCAATCAGGAATTATCAGTGTTGATTGAAGTCAAGTCAACGTTTGCAGAATCAAACGTTAACTTGGTTTAAATTATTTGTACTAATTTTAATATCAATAATGATTAAAGAATAAGATGACCACTACGAATAAAACACAATTAATGATCAGACAAATATTCAATTCAAACTTATTTCATTAAAAACATGTTAATGATTACAATTGAATAAGCAATGAATAAATGAATGATATTGATTTGAGTGTTTGATGATGAGTGACGGGCTGCTAGGGTTTTTTATTTGTATTGATGTGTAATGTTGTTGCTTGTATGTTTGCCATCGAAGCTGCCTCTTTGAGTTGAAACCTAGGATCCATACTTATAGTAACAATAATGTTTCGGTTAAAGAAACACCAGATCTCTAGCTCTTGGATTTGGAATGTTTTTGTTAAGGAATCACGGGATATCTTGGGATTCGTATAACTGCCTGTGTTTTGACTTGTAACACTTGTATTATTGAATACAAGTGTTTGGACTCACTCCGCAGGATGTTGTCTTTCATAGATATTTGTTCTTCCACAGGGGTCTTGTTCTTCTGAAGCAAAATTTTTCTTCCGAAGGTATCTTGTTCTTTCATCCTCAGAGCTGGTTGTCATCTGTAGAAGATCTTTGGATGTATTTTTACATGTAAGAAACATATCTACGGAAGAACAAAATGTTCATCCATAGGTTTTTTTACACCTGGTCAATTTTCAGAAATTCACCAATTATAATGTTTTACCTGCAAATATACATAAATCAACACACATATATATGGGTTAACCTATACATTAATGCATACATAATAATGAATTACCAGCATTCATTATCAATATTAGTTCAAGTTCTAAGCCTATAAAAATAGACTAGATCTATAGATCCTAGACATAACAATTTCCCCCGATGAATTAATCTCTTAAACTTATTCTCGACGACACGTGGGATCGTACGCTTTATATCGAAGGATCAAATCTTTAGACTTTATGTCTAATCTATGAAAATCTCATCAAGGTTTTAATTTCATGAACCTAAAGAAACATTGTGTCACTCATAGACACTTGTATTCTGGATTTCCTGGCAAAACGCCTTCGGGCTAAGGTAAGAATTTCGCATAAATCCTATAGGACTAGTTATGCTACCGGGGATTTATGGGATGAGTGATAAACTATGGTCAATATACACAAGATTCTAAGGAAATTGGGTTTACTTACCTTGACGTGTCAACGTTTCCAAATGGTAATGCGTTACTAAATTGAATCATTCCATATGTGTTTTACAAGTCTTGAAGAATCTTTGTTTGATTATTATCTTTTACCTCCAAACTCTTGTGACTAACTTACTTTGTATCCAGCATGTCTCGTCATCATGGAAAGCGTGGAACCTCTGACTGCAAATTAGCCGCCATGATTGCCCGTCAAATGGATGTAGTCATCCTGACTATGGTTGTTGAACTGAATAGCACCTTGATGACCAACTCTAGCAACAACAACAATGGTAATTCCAAGGAGAAAATAGTGTGAACCAAGGGCGAAACAACCAAAGCTGCACGTTCAAGCAATTTAGCTCATCCAAACCCACTAACTTTAGTGGAAAGGAAGGAGCCACTAGACTTCTCGAGTGGTTCAAAAGCATGGAAAACACGTTCATTAACTATGAGTGTCCCGAGGCACTCAAATTCCATTATGCCACGAGTATGCTTCAACAAAGGGCACTTACGTGGTGGAATAGTGAGAAAAGCAACCGTGGTGCTGCTGATGTGTTGACACTAACTTACGATGAGTTCAAGAACATTGCTATCCAAAAGTTTTGCGTGAGAAGTGAACTGCAAAAATTGAAGGAAGAATTCTGGAATCTCAAGCATATGGTGAAGATATTTGGCCTACTTAACTAGGCATCACTAGTTGAGCATCCTGTTGCCCCATATCGTCGACACTGTTCCTCGTAACATAGAGAAGTATATCAGGGGGTGCCACCCCAAATTCAAGATGCCGAGGTGGGAACTAGACCCCAAACTTTGGAAGATTCCATTACCATCAACGCTCAACCTACGAAAAAATCATATTCGAGTGGGCACCATGTCTATCAAAGGTGCAAAGAATGTTAAAAAGGCGATCCTTGAAGTAGGTAAGGAGAGTAAGAATGAATTTTCTTATAATAACAACAAGAATCAAAAGTTCACACCGACTTGTAATTTTGCTATAGCTTCACCTAAGATACCTCAAAGACAACATGTTCCTATGGCATAAGCACCTGTAGCTAGGGCCTATACGGTCCTCTACCTTTATGAAATGTCTGTAGGTATCATCATCTGGAAAATGCCCCGTGCCGCATCTGTACATTGTGAGGTAAGTATGGACACTTGGTGGCTACTTGTCACCATGCACCAAACAATGCCCGATGGTAGCTAATCGTGTTTGCTACAATTGTGGGGAGCCTGGTCAATTTCGCCCACAATGCCCTCGTCTTGTGGGTAATGTTCCACAGGCCCAAGGACGTGCTTTCAACATAAATGCGAACCAAACGCAAGCCAACAATGACGTGGTGAACGGTATGTCAAATCCAACCCCAACTTTACGATCCAAGTCCTTTTGATGCTTTACTGTATCGTTAATATTTTTAAAACTGAACATGTATGTTCCTTATTAATAATTCCTATGCCTATGTTCTGTTTGATTCTGGAGCCAATAAGAGTTTTATCTCACTAGAATTTGAGCCTATACTTGCTAAGCCACATACAAAATTAGAAAGACCTCTAACTGTTGAAGTCATTGATGGAGAACCTATCACCGTTGATGTTGTTATTTGTGATTGCATTTTGAACCTAGACGCACATGATTTCTTTATTGATCTTATTCGTATGAAACTTGGAAGCTTTGACATTATCATTGGCATGGATTGGTTAGCCAAACATCATGCTGAAATTATTTGCTTCGAGAAGTGCATTCATATTCTTTTGTCTTCAGGAGATACATTGAAAGTATTCGGTGAAAAATCCTCCAAAGGACTCAAACTCATGTCGTGTAGTTAAGCCCGAAAATGTCTAAGAAAGAATTATATGATTTTCTTGGCCTATGTGGTCAACATGAAAGTCAAAGGAAAAGATCTTAAGGATGTCCTGATTGTACGAGACTTTGCTAAAGTATTTCCTGATGACCTTAGTGGCTTACCTCCCATGTGTGAAGTCGAGTTTAATATCCATTTGATTCCGAGAGCGAACCTCGTGGCTATGTCACCATATCGATATGCACCATCAGAAATGCAAGAGCTAGCTAGTCAACTTCATGAACTGTTCGACAAGGGTCTTATCCGTCCTAGATCTTCGCCTTGGGGTACACCTGTTCTGTTCGTAAAGAAAAAAGATGGCTCATTTCGTATGTGCATTGATTATCATGAGCTTAACAAACTTAGCATCAAAAACCACTACCCTCTTCCTCGCATCGATGAACTTTTTGACCAACTTCAAGGAGTTACTATTTTCTTAAAGATTGACTTACGTTCTGGTTATCATCAACTACGAGTTCATGATGATGATATCCCAAAAACTGTGTTTTGTACCCGTTATGGACACTATGAGTTCATGGTTATGCCTTTTGGTTTAATAGGTGCTCTGTGTTTATGGATCTCATGAATCGAGTATGCAAGCCATATCCAGACAAGTTTTTGATTGTCTTCATTGATGACATACTTATCTATTCCAAGTCCAAAACCAAATAAACTTCACTTGTGAAAAGTTCTTGAGCTATTGAAGAAAGAACAACTGTACGTGAAGTTCTCAAAGTGCGAATTTTGGCTTGAGGAGGTGAAGGCTGTGAAAAATTGGTGTGTTCCTACAACTCCAACCGAAGTTCATTCTTTCCTTGGTCTTTCCGGTTATTATCGACGTTTCTTTGCCAACTTCTCTATAATCGCGAAGCTGCTTACTTCTCTGACTCAAAAGAAAAAACCTTTCGAGTGGGGCTCTGAACAAGAGGAAGCCTTTGAAGCATTAAAGCACAAGTTATGCAATGCTCCTATCTTGACCCTTCCCAATGGAAACGACGATTTCACCATGTGTTGTGATGCATCTAACAAGGCCTTGGTTGTGTTCTCATACAACGAGAAAAGGTCATAGCATATGCATTGAGACAATTGAAGGTCCATGAAGTGAATTATACGACACATGATATTGAACTTGGTGTTGTGGTTTTTGCCCTAAAGATTTGGAGACATTACCTTTATGGTACGCAATGTATAGTCTATATCAATCACAAAAGCCTTCAAAACTTTTTTAATCAAAAGGATCTTAATATGAGACAACATCATTGGGTCGAGTTGATTTGTGATTATGATTGTGACATTCGTTACACCCTTGAAGGCAAATATCCTAGGCGATGCACTAAGTCGTAAGATTTATCACAAGATGGTCTCATTTCAAGAATTCACGATCGATGACAATGGTTTGATATCTTGGGAGAATTTGATACTAGGATTCATCTAGATGTTAACGAGACTACAATGTTGCTGCAAAATTTGAGGATTGAGAGTGACATCACATCGAGACTTGTATTTTAGAGGCTCAACAAGTGGTTAAGAAGAAGGAAAATGGGAGATTAATTGTAGTACGACCTTCGAGCTCAACTAGAAACAATACCCAATGGGTTGATGTATTTCGTGAATCGAATTTGAGTGCCGAATCGTGATAATCTTCATACCTTTATCATGAACGAAGCTCATCAAACTCATTATTCTATTCATCCTGGTTTTGATAAGATGTACATGGATCTGCATGGTCAATACTGGTGACCTGGAATGAAGAAAGACATAGCAACTTACGCAGCTAAATGTCTTACGTGTACAAAGGTTAAAGCTGAACATCAACGTCCAAGTGGATTACTTTAACAACCTGAAATTCTCATGTGGAAATAGGAACACATATCCATGGACTTCATAACTAAACTACCTCGCACCTCTCGTTGTCATGATAGAATATGGGTGATCATTGACCGATTGACCAAGTCGGCACACTTTATACCCATACGTTACACTTACAAAACATCATGGTTAGCTCGTATATACATTGTTGAAATATGAGTCGTCATGGCGTACCTCTACATATCATATCTAACCAAGACACTCGTTTCACTTCGCACTTTTGGTCGTCTATACAAGAACTCTTGGGTACTCAACGGGATCTAAGCAGGCTTACCATTCTCAAACGGACGGTCAACCCAAGTGAACCATCCAAACCCTAGAGGATTTGTTACCTCTTTGTGTCCTTGACTTTGGTGGTGACTGGGATACGCATTTACCTCTCGCGGAATTTTCGTATAATAATAGTTACCACTTGAGTATTAAGATGGAACCTTTCGAAGCACTTTATGGTCGTAAATGTCGTTTCCCAATCTGCTAGACTGACATTGATGAAAATTTCATCACTGGTCCTGAGCTTATACAAGAAATGACCGATAAAGTTTCAATGATTCGCAAGAATCTTGAAGTGGCTAGAAGTCGACAAAAGAGTTATGCCGATAAACAACACAAGCTTTTGGAATTCCAAGTTAGGGATATGGTTCTTCTTAAGGTCTCACCATGGATGGGAGTTGTTCGCTTTGGAAAGAAGGGGAAACTAGCTCCACGATTTGTAGGACCTTTCAAGATTTTGAAAAGGATCGGGAAAGTTGCTTACAAACTGGAACTACCTTCCGACCTTAGTGGAGTTCTACCTATTTTCCATGTCTCAAATTTGAGGAAATGTTTGGCTGACAAAAGTCTGCATATCCATTGGATGGCATCCTAATCGATGAGTCATTACATTTTGTTGAGAAACCCGTTGAAGTCATGCATCGCATTATGAAGAAGACTAGGACCACTACCACCCTATTTTTTAAGGTTAGCCGGGAGAATAAGCGTAGACTTGATTTTACTTGGGAGCGTGAAGAGCATTTGAAGAAGAAATGCCCGTATTTGTTTGTCTAGTTTCATTCTTAATTTCGAGATGAAATTCTTATAAGTTCGGAAGACTGTAACCTTTCGTAATTTTTGTTAAATAGAAATTTAGTGTCGTTATACTCTTGTAAGGACCATTGTTTTCATTTATGAAACTTGTGGGCTACTTATGCTTGTTTTTTTGTTTTACAAGTTAATAGTTTAACTATTAAATTAAATATAATAATAATAATATTTGCAATAATAACAATAATAACAACAACAACAACACACAACAAAACAACAACAACAACAACAACAACAATAATAATAATAATTGTTAAGTCGGTTTTTCGGGATCGATAAACATCCAAGCATGTTCTTGACGGAAGGATAAACAACATCAAACCAAAAGTCAAACAATAATACGAACTATAATTGAATGGTTTCATTGATAAAACCTAACGATTACAAGCTCGTTACAACATAAGAATCAAGACTCTTGGCAAGGGGAAGATCGAGCATGATCTCCCCTCTCATCCGGCAGCCCTAGGCTCCGGGCAAACTTCCTCTCAATCCTTTTTCTCTCTACACATTGAAACTGGTATATATAGGCCTTGGCCCATATTAGATGTGACTGGGCCCATTCATGCGATTGGACCATGCGTATGGTTCAATCGTACGACTTGACCATGCGTATGGTTCAATCGTACGACTGGACCATACTTATGGTTCAGTCTTACGAATGTCCCAATCGCATCTCTTAGTCGCACGGCTGGTCCATTAGCATGGCTCAGTCGTACGACTGAGTCTCATTCGCATATGCTCCTGCAAATGACCCAGTTTCATATGTTTACAATATATCAGATGTATAACATTAAGCCTAGACTATTCGACAAGCGACGGACACACTATATATGACTATATATGCTCCAACAATAATAATCATAATAATAATAATAACACTAATAGTAACAATAATACAAGTATTTACAACTTTTACTTGTTATGATAAATTTCATTTAAGTTATAATATATAATAATAATAATAGTAATAATAATTATACTAAAAATAAAAATTTATGAAAGTTAAACTATTAATAAGATATTAAAACTTAAAGTTTAATAAAGTTGAGGAGATCATTGTGTCAAATTTAAAACTTAAATAAGAGGTTATGCATAAAGTAATAAAAGAAGGAAATTTCAAGGTCTAAATGTGTACATTTTGAAACCCAAACCCCTCCCCCGTTAAACCCTGTATTTCGGTTGACTCCAGCCACCTCCGTGGCCGAAGTCTGGCGAACCTAAAACTATCAAAACCCTTCGAATCATGACCCCAATCCGTTCCAAATCATTTCGAGAGCATGTTTTAAACTTGAATGCACATATTAATCGCGTTTAAACACCGGTTACAAACCCCAGTCGAATGAATAACTGACGCCTCTTAATCATAGAGTCGTTCTAACATTAAAGCTCACTAATAATCTAATTAATTCAACCTAATCGAATGTTTATCTATCTCTAAACATTTACAACTTTCAATTACACCTATAACACATACAAACATCAAGTTCGAATCACATATTCTTCGTGACCTACAATTGTGCTATTCGTCAACTTTCAAGCGACCTTAGTTGAAATTGATAGAGGGCTTTTGATTATCGAGCCCTGTAGAAGCTTCTTGTGCAACGATTTGATTATTGTCATCCTTTGCAACCTGAACCATTCACGACATAGCTATGACTGTTCTTCGTTTTTTCATCGTCAATCTATCTTCATTCAGGTAAATTGAACACACATATTGTAGAGATTAATTAAGAGGCTGATGCCACTTAAACATCCAAAGTCTCTCCTGCATGTTGCACAAGTACTATGAAGAAGAATGCTTAGGAAGTTTCACACATGCAAAAGAAATATTCTAAGTGTGAAATCTTCCGAAGGCAAGACCAATATCTTCGAACCCAAAAATGAAGTCTTCTGAAGCCTCAGAGACAAAGTCTTCCGAAGCTTCAACTCATGAAGACAGATTTCTTCCAAAGACTTTTGACACATGCTTTATCTGATGTACTTTTCCATAAGCTGGACACCTTTCCGCTATATCTCTGTAAGGTCACCAACTTACATGAGTTGGTGAAAAGGTCCATGCTTTTGGTAGTTGTACATTGAGGTCTTGAGTCTGTAAACTTTCTACTTCATGTACTTTATCCTTTTTGTAATAGATAAGGATGTGAGTTATGGCATGTCATAGTCACAAGTCAAAAGGCAATCTGCCTTTTGACTCTACAATTGATTTTGTTTATGTCTAGTCAATTGTATCCTGATGGCTTTCAAAGTATAGCCGGCTGTAGGATGTAGTATAAGTATCTCATGTTCTTGTATCTTTCCTTTATGCTTTGTAACACTTGTAATTGAAGATAGAGAAAGCAATATACTGTATTCTTGAAAACCATATACTTGTGTTCTTTGTGTTCTATCTCTTATATTACTTGTGTTCTTAGTGTCTTACCTTGGTTAATCCAACTTACTGTTTGATTACATTTTAGTTAATCTCTTCTTTGTGTTGTTGTGTTGTAATTGACCTCTTCACCGATCCTGCATTTGGTATCAGAGCCTGAAAGCTCTTGATATAAGATCTCACCATCATAAGATCCCTCACACACACAAATACTAAACTTTTCAAATGGCAACCATTTCCAAGACTGATATGGAAACTGGAACAATGAACAAGTCCCTACTGATCACTCAGTGTTTGAGAATGGAAGGTTTCATCAGGTCTCTTGATTCAAGAATGTGGGAGTCTATTGAGAATGGACCTTTCATACCCAACACCCCTTCTGCTACTGGTGCTGGTATGATCCTAAAAGATATTGCTAACTACTCTAATGAGGATAGGAAGAGAGTAGAGATTGACAAAAAAGCCATGACAACCCTTCAAACTGCCCTTCCAAACTCTGTGTATAGAGGTTTCAAGAAGTGCAAAACAGCCAAGCAGCTATAGGATGCACTGAAACTGATGTATGCGGGTTCCTCTCAAGCCAAGGAGAACAAGAAGGATCTCCTGAAGCAACAGTTTCAAAATTTCACCTTCAAAATAGGTGAAACCATGACTCAGCAATATTTCAAGTATGTTGAGATTGTGGATACCCTTGTGGATGGAGGAGTTTCTCATGAAAACAGAGATATTGTAAGGAAGTTCATGTCCTCACTTCCTAGGCAATGGACACACTACTCTGTGGTGATCAAGAGAACTGAAAATCTCAAAACTCTTACTCTGAAAGAGTTATATGGGATTCTCAGTGGCTACTAGATGGAGATGAACATGCAAGGTTCATCTGGCAACTCCAACAATCAAATGGGTTCAGCCCTACATGTGGTTGAAAGGGATAGCATAGAACCCAAACATCATCTCATATTCAACCCTGACAACTCACCAGAGGACCTTTCATCACCTTCCCAGAGACACCAAGGGAGAACTACACTCAAAGAAGCCCATTCCAAGAGACAAGCTCTTCTCAAGCTTTTGTGTCTTCTGATGAAAGTTATGGCAACTCTCTTTTCACTCTTGAAGACCTGGACTGTATTCATCCAGATAATCTGGAATACATGGAAATAGTCCAGTAGATGGCTCTTCTCACTCACAGAGCCAAGAAGTTCTACAAGAGGACTGGAAGGAAGTTCCCAAGCAATGCAACCAGTGGAAAGTTTGGCCTGGACAAAGGCAAAGTCAACTGTTACAACTGTAACTGGATGGGCCACTTTGCCAGAGAGTGTAAGGCTCCTAGAGCAAATGGTGGCCAAACACAGTTCAGACCAAACTACACTGACAAAGCTCTCCAGAAAGAGAAGTCAAAGCAGCAGGCTATTGTTGCTATTGAAGAAGGAGGCTTTGACTGGAGCTTTCAGGTGGTAGATGCTTCTCCTAACCAAGCATTGATGGCAGGTCATCGTGAAGCCAAGGTATTAGAACATCTCTGTACTCCTGAATGCATTGCTAAAGTTAACAGATTCAGGTCCTATAACTTGGAAATAAGATCTGACCTTGAGTCCTTAAACATTTTAAAATCTGATTTTAGAAAGTCTGAAATTGATTATAAACTGAAGATAGAGAACTTAGAGAAAACTATTTCAGTTCTAAAATATGAAAACACAGATTTTAGGACTCAAATCAAAGATCTTATAACCAAGCTGACTGAGTGCCAGGCTGAGCTTGTGATCAACAAGCCAGGGCAGAAAAGAGTGTTCTTGAAGAAGAGACCTTCAAGAACATGATATCCTCATCCATGTACAACAAGGTGTGCTATCAAAATAGGCAGGGACTGGGATCAAATGAGATAGCTCCTCCATACATAATCTTGTCTGTAAGATGTCCTAGGTGTGGAACTTGTGAAGATGAGCTTCCTCTCATAGATCCTATAAATGAAGAGGATGAAGTAGAGATAGTGAAGAATTCCTCTAAGAAGAGTGAAGAGGAGGATTCCAAGAAGGGTCACTATCTTTCTGAAGAGAAGAAGAAGACTGTGATGACCAAGTCCATGAGAAAGAACTTATCAGAAAAAGCAAAAGAAAGGCAAGGAAGGCTCAAGAGATCAAGGCTACGTTTGACTCTAAGCAGAAGCAAGTTTTCATATCTGCTAGATTTGAAGTAGTAAGGTTTGAAGGCATAAACCAAAACTCTTCTGCTAAGAGTTCTGGTTCTTGCTCAACTTATCTCAGTAACAAGAAGAAGACTGATCTGCTGTGTACCACTGCTGCATAGGGTGGACCATCAAACTCCAAGCACAGTTCTCAGCACAAGAGGATTGTCTCAGCATCTGCAAAGATGAAGGTGGAGATGGGATGTAACCAAAGACAATCTTGTTCTCAGGAAAAGGCTCTTGTGAAGAAGAAAATGATGTGTGTCATATGTGAAAGTATCACTCACATTGCTAAGGATTTTCCCTACAATCCTAAAGGTACTATACATATGACCAAAACAAAGACTTCAAAGAGTCTCAAGAAGATTCAAGCTTTGGAAGGAAAATCTGTTTCCTTTGTAAGTTCCAAGTCTAAAAAGAAGGGAAGTGGAAAATTACCCTCGAAAGAGAAGTTGGTCTCGGAAGAAAGGAGTTCTTCCGAAGCACTGAAGTCTGCTGCAGTGTCTGCAGAATCTTCTAAAGGTTCAGTCATCAAAAATTCCAAAGTCCAAAAAGCTTCCGAAGTTTTGAAGGTCAAGTCCAGGACTCCAAAGGTGGTGTGGATGTCTAAGAAAGACCAAATGACTGAAATTTATCCATCAACAATAGCTCAATATCCTCTTAGTACAACCATAGGGTCTATTAATGTTGCATGACCTTCTGTTAATGAGCCTAAGACAAGCAAGGCTTGGGTTTCCAAATGTACTAATTCTTTTCTCTGTGCAGGGACAGCTCAAGACAAACAAGAATATCTGGATCATTGATAGTGGTTGTTCTAGGCACATGATAGGCAATAGGTCACTACTCCAACACTTTGAAAGGATTGATGGAGGACCAGTCGCTTTTGGAGAAGATGAAGGTGGTTACATTTCTAGAAGGGGCAAGGTCACAAATGGTAAGCTCAGCATTGAAAAGGTAAACTTTGTCAAGGAGCTAGGGTACAATCTTCTGAGTGTATCCTAATTTTGTGATCAGAGTCATAATATGCTCTTTACTGAGCATGAGTGCATTGTTCTCAAGCCTGGTGTGGTCATTCCTTATGAGCATATCTTGCTTAGAGCCCCCAGGAAAGGGAACATGTACAAGATGGATTTGCAAGAAACATCTCCCTCTGGAGAAGTTTTATGCTTTCTGTCTAAAGCCAATAGTGATGAGTCTTCCCTATGGCATAAAAGAATATGCCATGTAAACATTAAAAACATGAATAAATTAACTAAGAATGATTTGGTAACTGGAATACCAAAGAAAGAATTTAAAAGTGATGATCATTGTGTTGCATGCCTGAAAGGGAAGCAACATAAGGTATCTCCCAAGCCTAAGGAATGGAACTCCATCACTACACCCCTACACTTGTTACATATGGATCTCTTTGGCCCCACCAGTGTAATGAGTCTAGGAAGGACCTCTTATTGTTTAGTGATCACAGATGACTTTACAAGTTTCACTTGGGTCTTCTTCCATAGAACTAAGGATGAGACTCCTGAGATTTTGAGGAATTTCATCTTAAAGATTGAGAATCAATTTGATCACAAGGTCAAGATCATAATATGTGATCAGGGAACTGAATTTAAAAACCAAATCCTTGATACATTATATGATGAAGAGGGTATAACAAGACAATACAGTGCTCCCAAGACTCCTCAGCAGAATGGTGTTACTGAGAGGAGAAACAGGACACTGATTGAAGCTGCAAGAACTATGTTGTCTGACTCTAAGCTGCCCATCACCTTCTGGGCAGAGGCAGTCAACACTTCCTGCTATGTGCAGAACAGAGTCTTAGTAGTTAAGACTCATGGCAAGACTCCTTATGAACTTTGGCACAAGAGGAAACCTTTCATTGGTTTTCTCAGGTCATTTGGATGTCCTTACACCATCTTGAATACCAAAGATCAAATTGCCAAGTTTGTTGAGAAGTCAGATGATGGACACGTTATTGGATACTCTTCTCAAGCTAAAGCTTATAGAGTATACAATCTCAGAACTAGAATTGTTGAGGAGTCGGCCAATGTGACTTTCAATGAACACACACCCTGTGTTGTTGGTTCTGGTCCGGATTGGTTATTTGATCTTGACATAGTTACCAACTGTTTTAATAAATCTTGTGAGAATGTTTTAGGATCTGCAGAAAATTTAAATACTGGTGATCCTCATCCAAGATTTGAGCTAAGAAGACCTTCAAGTCATACATCTTCAGCTCCAGTTGGAACTACTTCTACTAATGAGGTTTCTATCAGCACTACAATTACAAACTCAGCTGATACATCTGGGGTGCCTTCAAATTCCAGCTCAGAGGCTCCATAGCCAGATAAGAACACCTCAATTGTGGAAGACAACAATGGTGGTGGTGACAGTGACCAAAAATTTCTTGATGCCACTAACCACACCAAAGATGAGAACATCAATGATGTCATACACTGCTTGGATCAAGTCTTTCTTGAAAAGTGTGCTGATATTGTGGGAGAAACATCTATGCCAGATCTAAATTTCTCTAATTTAGATCTCTCTCAGCTACTTGCTGTGATCCCTCAGCTTAGGATCCACAAGTCTCACCCCACCACAAACATCATTGTAGTTGTTGTCACAGGGGCAAGGACAAGAGGACAAACCCATGAAAACAATGTTTGTATCACTCTTGTTTCTTATCCCAGATAGAGCCAAATAAGTTGATGTGGCTCTAAAGGATGGAAGTTGGGTTGAAGCTATGCAACAAGAGCTACTTCATATCATGTTGGACCAAAAGAACCAATGAGCCTGATCAGAAAAACCTCTAAGTCCCACAGACATTACAACTGCTGAAGAAGATCACAACAGCTGAAGACATCAGCTGATTACAAGGTCTAAAGACAAAGTCTGAAGACAAGAACTGAAGACTACTACTGAAGACAAAGTCTGAAGTAAAGTACTGAAGAACAAAGTCTGAAGACAAGAACTGAAGACTACTACTGAAGACAAGTCTGAAGTAAAGTACTGAAGAACAAAGTCTGAAGACAAGAACTGAAGACTGCTACTGAAGACAAGTCTGAAGTAAAGTACTGAAGAACAAAGTCTGAAGACAAGAACTGAAGACTGCTACTGAAGACAAAGTCTGAAGTAAAGTACTGAAGACAAAGTCTGAAGCCATCAGCTAAAGACAAAGTCTGAAAGTAAAAGTCTGAAGAACAAAGACTGAAGACAAAGACTAAAGACCAAAGTGATCAGTAGTTGTCACAACAGCTGAAGTTATCAACTTCAGTAGTTGTGATGGTTTCCTTTCAGTACTTGTAATTTACTTTTCAGTAGTTATAGTTTCAGTAGTTTAGTTTCAGTAGTTTAGCTTCAGTAGTTTAGTTTCAGTAGTTTTATGTTTTTGTACGTAGCATTCTCTGAGATGTAATCAGTAGTTGAGAACATTCTCAGTAGTTTGCTTATTTTCAGTAGTTTGAATAATTCTGTTAGATGTCACTATCAAGTGACATCAGCAGACGTCACATCTCCTATATAAGGGATGTTGACCTAATTGTAACGTGTGACATTTTGCCACCACGAAAGCATATGAATGAAATATTCTATTTGCAGAATTCTCTCTCTCTATAACCGTTTACTCTTACATTGAATATCAATTGTGTTCTTGTGAATTGTCTAATCATTGTTCGAATTCCGCTGCAATACTCTCTAATTAATCAAACTTAGATCACTGATCCTAACAAATGGTATCAGAGCAGGTTAATCATTGATCGATCTAACAATTAATCATTGAACTGCTATTCGATATCTAAGTTTGATTGAATTAGCATATTTGCAAGAATTGGTTATAGATCATTGAATTTCTGCTGCTTTCGTTTATTTACTTTGAGTTTTCTCTTGGTTCATATTGAGTTTGTTGTGTTTTGCACTGAATCTGTTAAAACTCAATTGAATTTGGTTGAATCTGAGAATGACTACTGCTTCTAATGACCCTCACAATACCGGTTCCTCAACCAAGCCTCCGATGCTGGTTAGGACTGAGTATAACATATGGCAACGAAGAATGCTTCATCACCTGTCTGTTAACAGTTTAGGTTGTTGGACATCTGTGGTACATGGTCCACACAAGCCTATGGTGAAAAATCCGGAAACCAACCAAATGGTTCCGAAGAAGAAGGAACAATACTCAGATGAGGATCGAAAACTGTTTGAAATTGATGCTAAAGCGCATGGTATTCTGGCCATGGCTTTGCCTAATGAAATCTATTATGGGCTTATGCATCATGAAACTGCTCATGACCTCTGGAATGCATTGAAGGAACAATTTGGTGGAACAGATGAGGTCTTAGCAAATAACAGAGAAATCCTTGCCCAACAATATGAGACATTCTCTCATAGGAAGGGTAAGACACTGACTCAACAGTTTGAGCGCTTTTCATGTTTGATCTCTGAGCTGAAAATGGTCAAACATGAATATACTAATAGTGAGATGAACAACAGATTCCTCAGATCACTGCCTGAGAGATGGGACATATATACCATTGTCCTACGCTCTAGTGCAAATCTGGATAGCCTATCTCTCACCCAACTCCATGGGAAACTGCTTACATTTGAAAGAGAGATAGAGCAGAAAAGGAAACTGGCATCATTAGGAAAGCTCACTGATGACTTTGTACCAGGAACACTCAAGCCTTACCTGAACCTCTACCATCTCAATCACAACCTCAATCATAGCTTCTTCACCCCTAGTGTTGTGTACTGGAGCAGATTACCAGATGATCTCTCTGGTAATGAGCAATTATTTGCAGGTGATGGTCAACATGGTGGTGAACATCCTTTTGGGAATCTTGCTCTCATGGCCCTGGAATCTACTAAGAGTTCATGCTCCAATGCCTCCTCTTCACAGGTAACCCAGGTATCCTCTGAGGATAAGGCCAAGCTATGTTCTGAATCTTGCATAGATGCATTTGTCTTTATTAGAGAGGCAAATGTAGCTTTAATAAATCAAAATCTTGAGCTTGAGCAAACCCTTTCCAAAAGAAAAGCTGAGTATGAGTCTGTCCTTAAGGACAAAGATGATGAGATTTAAAGTTTAAATGCCAATTAAATGATGAAAAGGCTAAGCTAGAGGTCATTCTTGAGAACCATTGAGATCGCAAAGAAAAACTTGCAGTTACCCAAGTTGAGTGTGACCGCTAGTGTCATCCTGCAAGGATTTGAAATGTTGCTCAGTAAGCAATCTGCTTCGAATGTGAAGTTTGGAATTGGTTACAACCACATTGCACCACCTACAGATTTTACTCCAATAGTAAAATCTGAAGGTAAAAGTAATTTCCAAACCACATCATCATGTGCATCATCCTCAAGTGATCACCCAAAATCACAAGATGAAATCGGTGTTGATACCTCAGCAAATCAATTGGCTGATGGGTTAACTACTGATAAGCACATGAAGCTGAGTACTTCATATGTTGTCCCTCAAAGTACCTCATGTACTGAAGGGCAAGTCACAACATCTGAAAAGCATTTCAAATCAGCTGAAATAAAAGGATTAACAACTGCTGATAGTGAACAGCTGAAGAACAAGTCTTCAGTTGTTACAGATCCTTCAGTACTTAACACAAGTACTGAAAGGAGGAAGTACTGAAGATCACACCTTCAGTAGTTTCCACATCAGCAGTTGATCAATCCAAGATGAAAAATAAGCCATGTGAATATGTGGTAAATTCAATCATCTTTCTGATGAATGTTGGTACAAGAAGGGTTCCAAACTCAACAGAGATAAGCTCATTAAAATCCAGATGGATGAAATGAAAAATGAGTTTGAGACTAAGTTTGTACCACAATCATCCCATTGTGATAAACCCAAGCCTTCATCCAAATCCAAAAAAAGGATAAGTTTATCACAAAATAGCTGATTGTGCTCCTCATGATAAACATCAGACTAAGTCTGTAAGTTCAAGGAGGAAATAGTGGGTCATAGGAACTCATCAAAAAAGTACTGATATGTCACAAGAGCTGAAAGCTTTAGCTACAAATCAGACACAACTTGTCATGATGGTTCAGCATTTGTTGGGGAGAGTTAACCAACTAGATGCACCTGTGACCAAACCACTGAAACGGCATTCCAAGTCCAAATCCAAGGAATTTATTTTAGCACCATCTCCACCTTCATTAGCTGTTAATCATGAGAAACATGTTATGGTTAAATCTGTTGATGACAACAGACCCAAAACCAAAAGGGTTGCGTCTCAAAACCTAACTAGTTCTTGTGATGAATGCAGGGTTCTTCAGCATGCCAAAGGAGCATCTGGTATGTAGACAGTGGAGGATCTATGCATATGACTGGGAGCAGTTCTCTTCTTAATGACTACTCTCAAGGAAAGAAGGGATTTGTTTCATTTGGAAATGATGCCAAGGGTACATCATCAGGAAAGGATAGTGTCTAATGGACAAATCAGATTTGATGATGTTAACCATGTGGAGAATCTTAAGTATAATCTACTGAGTGTCAGTCAGATGTGTGATAAGGGCATGTTGCACTTTTCACAAGCCAGAACTGCAGGATTCTGTCTTCCCAAGTTCTGAGGCTGATTGACAAGGTATTGGATGAACATACTCTCCTGAAGGCCAATAGGATTGGAAGAGTATATGCCTTGGATTTGTCAAAGAAGATTGATTTGAAGGGTCATCCTTGCCTGTTCTCCAAAGCCTCTCCTCAGGAATCTAAACTATGGCACAGAAGGCTGGGTCATGTAAATCTCAAAAACATGAATCAGCTGATCCACAATAGTTTAGTGAGAGGTTTACCAATAAAGGAGTTCCACTGTGATGAAACCTGCACTGCTTGTTTGAAAGGAAAACAACACAAAGTCTCATTCCCTCCTATTAAAAAACCTAAGCCCACTGCCTGCTTGATGTTACTGCACATGGATCTATTTGGTCCTGTGAGAGTGATGAGCATGGCAAAGTAGAAATACTGTCTGGTAATTGTGGATGATTACTCCAGATTTGTATGGACTTTCTTCTTGCATTCAAAGGATGAGGTTGCTCAGACGATTATAAACTTTGTGTTGTATGTTGAGAAGCAGTATCCCTATCAGTCAAGTGTATAAGGAGTGATAATGGAACAGAATTCAGAAACCGTACACTTGATGATTTTTATCTCTCAAAGGGAATCAAGAGGTAGTTTAGCATCCCAAGGACTCCAAAACAAAATGGAGTAGTGGAGAGAAAGAACAGGACCTAATTGAAGCTGCCAGGTCTATGTTGGCTGACTCTGGTTTGCCATTGACCTTTTGGGCTGAAGCTGTCAACACAGCTTGTTATGTGCAGAATAGAGTTCTAGTAATCAGAGGTTGATGAAGACTCCATATGAAGTTCTACATCATTTGGCTCCTCTAATTTCATTTTTCAAAGCCTTTGGGTGTCCTTGTTTCATTCTCAACACAAAGGATCAACTCCACAAATTTGATCCTAAGGTGGATGCAGGGTATTTTGTAGGTTATTCATCCACATACAAGGCTTACAGGGTCTTCAACTGCAGAACAAAGATAGTTGAAGAAACCTTGCATGTGAAATTCAATGAATCTCCTAAGGATAAGTTCCACAAAACCCTATGGAGTTGTTTGATCTGGACATACTGCAATATGTTTCTTATCAACCTCCAGCTGTTGCAGATCATGTGGATAAATCATCTTCTGCAGCAAGTTTTCCACCTGGTGGTACTGAAGATGATGATGATATCAGTACTCACCTTTTCAAGTTTAGTGATCAACTGCCTGAGTCTGCTAAACTTGATGTTCCTGTAGCTTCAGCAGCTCCATCCACAACAAATGCTGATGAGATTTCTGACTCCTCTACATCATTGACTTGCCATCTCATACTTGGTTTCAAGAGTCTGGATCAACATCTGTTGCTGCTGAATCTGCTACAAACACTTGCACTGATCTTATAGTGTACCAAGAGCTGAAGAATCACCCCATGTCTCAAATCATTGGTGATATCAATGCTGGTGTCTCAACCAGAAGTCAATTGTCTAACTTCTGCTTCTATGCTCTCTTCATCAGTCAGCTAGAGCCAAAGAACTATCATGTTACTTTAAGAGAATGGATGGGTTGAAGCCATGCAGCTTGAGTTACTTCAGTTCAAAAGCAAGCAGTGTGTGGGAACTGGTTCCTCTACCCCCAGGTAAGTGTGCAATAGGCACTAAATGGGTGTTTAGGAATAAAACTGATGAAAATGGGCTTATTGTCAAGAACAAGGCTACACTGGTTATACAAGGGTTTTCACAAGAAGAAGGTATTGATTATGATGAAACCTTTGCCCCTGTAGCCAGACTAGAGACAATTAGATTGTTATTAGCATATGCTGCATTCCACAATCTTAAAGTTTTCAAATGGATGTTAAAAGTGTATTTTTATATGGTAAAATAAAAGAAGAGGTTTATGTGTGCCAACCATCAGGTTCGAGGACAATAAACATCCTGATTGGGTGTATAAACTTGATAAGGCTCTTTATGGGTTGAAACAAGCTCCTAGAGCCTGGTATGAAACACTTTCAAATTTTCTTCTTAAAAATAATTTCACTAGAGGCTCCATAGATAAAACTTTGTTTGTTAAGAAGGTGGATCAGCATAAGCTACTTGTTCAAATTTATGTTGATGATATTATTTTTGCATCCTCTGATCCCCAGTTGTGTGATGATTTTACAAGTTTAATGAAACAGAAGTTTGAAATGAGTGCAATGGGAGAATTACAGTTCTTTCTAGGCTTACAAATCAAACAAAAGGCTGATGGAACCTTTATTCATCAGTCAAAATATACAAAAGATCTTTTAAATAAGTTTGATTTACAAACCTGTAAGCCCTGTTCTACTCCCATGTGCAACACCACACAACGGATGCAGATCAGAAAGGTAAAGCGTTGTTGAAACACTTTATAGATGTACGATTGGGTCCTTGATGTATTAACAGCTTCTAGACCAGATATCATGTTTGCAACTTGGTTTGTGCTAGATTTTAGGCTGCTCCTAAAGAGTCTCATTTGATTGCAGTCAAGAGGATCTTTAGATATCTGCAAGGTACACAATCTCTAGGTCTTTGGTATTCCACTGGACACTCTTGCAAATTAGTTGCTTTTTCTGATAGTGACTATGCAGGGTGTAAGTTAACCAGAAAGTCAACTTCTGGTGGATGTCAATTCCTAGGCAACTGTTTGATTTCTTGGCGGAGTAAGAAACAACATCTGTTGCTACATCCACTGCTGAAGCCGAGTACATTGCTGCTGCAAGTTGTACATCTCAGGTACTCTGGCTTCAGAACCAATTATTGGATTATGCATTACAGAGACTAAGACTCCATTATTAATGGATAGTGCTTCAGCTCTGTGTATTGTCAAGAATCCAGTCCAGCACTCTAGGACCAAACATATAGAGATCAGACACCATTTTATTAGGGATTGTTTTGAAAAAGGTCTGATTGATCCAAAGTTTGTGCCTAGTGCTGATGAGCTTGCAGATATATTTACTAAGCCTTTGGATAGTTCAACTTTCCAAAACCTTGTGTTAAGGCTTGGTATGCTGCAGCTAGAATAAGTGATAACTACTGATGCTCTCAGTAAACAAGTACTGATGATCATTAGTAAACATGTCACAAATAAGTACTAATTCTGTTACAAACTACTGATGTAGTTGTAACTACTGATGTCAGTAAAAACAGATAAGTACTGATGTCCTATGTAACAACTGAAAACAACCAAAAAGACTGATGAGTAAGTGTTGAGGACAGTATAAAATAGCTGAAAAGCTAAGAATTGACGAAAACTACTTATGAGAATTTTCTCTTCAGTTGTTTCCACAAGCAGCTGGTTCACCTTAAATAGCTGATGACAAAACCATGTCTTTAGTAGTTTCACAACTACTGATGACTAACACCAAGTCCTCAGCTGTTTACAACAACTGATGACAAAACCATGTCTTCAGTAGTTTCACAACTACTTATGACTAACACCAAGTCCTCAGTTGTTTACAACACCTGAAGACAAAACCAAGGTTTTCAGTAGTTTCACAACTACTGATGACTAAAACCAAGTCTTCAGTTGTTTTCAAACGTCTGATAGTTAAAACCAATTCTTTAGTTGTTTTCATAACAACTGATGACAACACCAATACTTTCAGTCGTTTTCTTTTCAGCCTTTTTTCTTAACCTATAATATCTGGACTATAGCCAAACGTTTCATTAGCCGTTTTCAAACTTTCTCTCTCAACAATGGCGACCATGAAACTCAAACCCCAACACAACTGTGTTGCCTACCTTTCAAAATCGGCTTTCTGGACAAGTTTGACACTGCCATCAATTTTATGGTGGATTCCCCGTACCGAACATCCTTTCTTCTTCTCCTACCATATATCTTGATTCCTTATCCCATTCTGGACCAACGTTTCTGTAATCACTGTGAGAATGAGAGCCAAATCACTCTCCAGTCATTGGTAAACCAGAAACAGGTGCTCATCACCCCCGATATCATTCGCAACCCTAAATTTGCATGATGGCACCTATCCTAAAGAATACCCGAAAGGCACCACTGATATGTCTTTCATCAATAACGGGTATGAACGCGACATAAGTGCTACAACCATTCTGAAAAAGCACTTCCATGATGCAGAACGACTTATCTTTCACATGGTGAATGTCTGCCTAGCTTCAAAGACATCTTCTTGGGATCAGATGTCTTCCCGATGGCAACAGGTATTGTATTCTATCCTTGAGCAACAAAATCTAAATTTTTCTGAGATAGTTTTTATAGAACTAAATGATCTGGCTCAGAAACCTGTGGCAAACAGATGGCTACTTTATCCCAGGTTTCTGATGGCCATAATTTTAAATCAATTAAAATATGATGGACTTGTTGGTCTTGGGGTCCCTGCTCCAACTGTTTTAGCTGAGGTATACTCCAGACATAACACTGACCAATCTCTAAAAGGGGCTGACCGGATGCTAAAACCCAAGCAGAGGGAACCCACAGCCTCCACTTCCAGATCCAAAGTCCCCACCAAACCCAAATCCCATAAACCCAAAAAGGCTACTCAGGAGATGAGTCCCCTGAGGATGCCCCTGTACCACCAACACAGGATATACCTACTGGTTCTAACCCCCCAGTTATGTCAAAGACTCAACCTGCTAACGCCACACAGGTATCCTCTCAACAGGATCCTGTTGCAACCAATTGGGGATCCCACATTGCTGGAACCTATCTCAATTGAGAGGGTCCATTGAAGAGCACCTCTCACCCCAGGTGCAATCTGCTTCGAACAATCTCCACATGCAACTGCCCCTCAAAGCCCAACACTGATAGTTGCAAAAGTGCTGAGTCAGTTGCACTCCTCACCCCTCCCCAGAAACCAATTACCACTGGGAATACCTCAACCATTGAGGGGGAGGACCAAAGTGCTTTTGATAACCCACAGCACAGCGGTTACAATGTTCAATCTCCAAGTGTAGAAAACGAGATTAGAACTTCTGGTAAGGTTGCTACTTCTACTGATTCAGCAAATGATCAGGATGAAGTTGGTACCATCCATAAGACCTCACCAGAGGCAACTGCCAATGAAGGACATAGTCCTGAGGCAGGAAGTCCCCGGTACCAAGAACAAGGGGCACATGCTGATACTGATCTACACTCAGAGCATGTACATCCTGATTCAATTAGGAGGTCAGGTGATTCAGCACAGACTGATGATGACCTGGGCTTCTTCTATGATGTTTTAGCCCACAATACCATCCTATAGAATGAGGTGAGCAGACTCAAAGAGCTGCTAGCCAAAATGTCTCAGGATCAAAGACCATCTACCCCAATAACCCTACAGATGGCACCTTCAATTGAAGGTTCACCAAACACTTCGCCTACACACATAACTGAGCCACCAGCCTCTGCTTTTGGCACCACCTCTCAGGGACAGAACCCCTCTGAGCAGATGGTTGCTGTCTTTCAAAACTCCTTACCTCTCATCACTCCCATCATCACTAACATAGTGCATAAAGCCATTGATGAGAGGGTCTCCTCAAATCTACAAACCCTTATTTGATGATGTTGTTCAAAAGACACTTTCTGCCTTTCAAGCCCTTGTTCCCAATGCAACCAGAAAGGGGGAGACTACAAAGTCTAAGGCAGTGAAAGAAAAGAAAAGAAAAAGAGTTGATGATGACAAGAGCCTGAAAAAGAGAAAGAACCTGAGAAATAGAAGGAGGTTGAGAAAGAACTGATCTCAGAACAGCTGATCCAGATAAAGAGAAGGAAGATCAGCTGATCACATATAAAAGAAAGAAAAATGCTGAGTCAAGAGCTGATGAAGAAAAATCATTAGAAGACCTTGTCAAAGATGCTGATGAAGCTCACAACAGATCCATGGATAAAATCATAGATCAGCTCTTTAGACATGGTCATGACATAGCCACATTAGACTCTGAGATTAGAAGGCTGGAAATAGAAGAGATTCAATCAAGATGGACCGGTTATAGTGTGTTGGAAAGGGAAAGATTGGAGATAATGATCAGATTCATTGCCAAATACCTTGGTAGATCATTGATAGAGATAAAACCTGGTCCAGAGACAGTATCTTAGAGATAACCAAGAAGATCTGCTATGCTGGAGGCTATAATAAAGGTTGATAATAGAAGCACTGATGAAGCAGGTGCAGGGAAAAGAACTGAAATGGCCAAGCTCTCCAAAGCCAAACTAACCACCAAAATGCTAAGTCAGTCTTCTCACACTCCCACTCAAACACAACCCTTATCTCTAAAATCTCCCAAATCTATCCCTAAACCTAAGCCACCCACAACTCAACCCACAAAACCAATCCCTTTACCCCAAAAACCACCTCAAACCTTACCCAGTGATACACCCAGAAGGAGGAGAAGGGTGTTGAGGGTAGAAGAAGATGAAGAAGAGGATGATGATTGTCTGCCAATCTTTGCTGTTCTCAAAATTAGGTCACCTGAGCCCAGAAGTCAACAGATGATAACACCTGACTTGCAAAGGCAGATGGTGAAGGTAAAGATTGAAGAAGCAGAACAACATAATAGCATGATGAGTAGTTTCAAAGATGGTTGACAAGGACTTCCCTCAGTCCTCATCCATTAAAGAAATGAAGAAACAGGCTCTGAGGCTGTACACTCTTAGACACATATTTCAACATCAAAGAGAAAGAGTGTGGATATGGCCAGACCGCAGGGTAAGTTCTAGAATTCATAAGAAAAATATACCAAGTAGATATCATGGCCAAGTGAAGAAGATCTTGAATGCTGCAACTACATTGGCCATGGTAGTCTCACCCTGGGAAATCATTGAAGAATTCAAGAGAGCTCATAACTCCAAGACAACCCCTCAATCTATTCTTGAGAACAAAATGATCAAGAATAGGTTGCTATACAAAAGACTTGAAGATCTTCAGAAAAGTGAACTCCAGTTGTTGGTTGAAGGCTCTCACCCTGATGAATTTGCTTACAGAGAGATAACAACTGTGGAGTTGAAAAATGGAAAGACAGTGGAATACCTGTCTGAGTATTATGGCCCAGAGTTCTTCTTCGAGGGAGTAGCAGAAGAACTCACCAAGGAGGAACAAGTTGTTCTCCTTGAGGCCTATGCTGGTGAGTCTTACAGACTCATTCATGGGAATTAGGTTTCATGTTGGGATAAGACTCTGTGTCCAGTTTACCCAAAACAGAGTTCCCTTCCATACTTAGCCAATCAAAAGATCAGAAACCTGTTCCTGACATGTGCTTAACTGATTACCTCTAAAGCTGATCAAGAGGGTGTCTCTGCCAAGAATAAGTGGGATCATCAATAAGTTTAGAGGTTTTGGTTGTATTGGTTCAGGGGGAGTTTTTTGGACCAAAAGAACCAATGAGCCTGATCAGAAAAACCTCTAAGTCCCACAGATATTACAACTGCTGAAGAAGATCACAACAGCTGAAGACATCAGCTGATTACAAGGTCTGAAGACAAAGTCTAAAGACAAGAACTGAAGACTACTACTGAAAACAAAGTCTGCAGTAAAGTACTGAAGAACAAAGTCTGAAGACAAGAACTGAAGACTACTACTGAAGACAAAGTCTGAAGTAAAGTACTGAAGAACAAAGTCTGAAGACAAGAACTGAAGACTACTACTGAAGACAAGTCTGAAGTAAAGTACTGAAGACAAAGTCTGAAAGTAAAAGTCTGAAGAACAAAGACTGAAGACAAAGACTAAAGACCAAAGTGATCAGTAGTTATCACAACAACTGAATTTATCAACTCCAGTAGTTGTGATGGTTTCCTTTCAGTACTTGTAATTTACTTTTCAGTAGTTATAGTTTCAGTAGATTAGTTTCAGTAGTTTTATGTTTTTGTACTTAGCATTCTCTGAGATGTAATCAGTAGTTGAGAACATTCTCAGTAGTTTGCTTATTTTTAGTAGTTTGAATAATTCTGTTAGATGTCACTATCAAGTGACATCAGCAGACCTCACATCTCCTATATAAGGGATGTTGACCTAATTGTAACGTGTGACATTTTGCCACCATGAAAGCATATAAATGAAATATTCTATTTGCAGAATTCTCTCTCTCTATAATTGTTTACTCTTACATTGAATATCAATTGTGTTCTTGTGAATTGTTTAATTCATTGTTCGAATTCCGCTGCAATACTCTCTAATTAATCAAACTTAGATCACTTATCCTAACATATCAAAAGGTAGAAAGTTTGGAACCTATGTCCTCTTCCTTATGGGAAGACTACGATTGGAACCAAATGGGTATTTAGGAACAAGAAAGATGATAGAGGCATCATCATCAAGAACAAAGCTAGACTAGTTGTTCAAGGATACACACAGGAAGAAGGGATTGACTACATTGATGTCTTTGCTCCAGTGGCAAGATTAGAAGCTGTTAGGATATTCCTGGCATTTGCTGCATCGAAGAACTTCAAGGTCTTTCAGCTTGATGTGAAGTGTGCCTTTCTGTATGGAGTGATTGATGAAGAGGTTTATGTCAAACGACTACCTAGTTTTGTAGACCCTGATCATCCTGATTATGTCTGCAAACTTGACAAAGCTCTCTATGGGCTGCATCCGGCACCCAGGAAATGGTATGAGACACTATCTGAGTATCTTTGTAAACATGGATACAAAAGAGGTACTATAGATGGAACTCTCTTCATCAAAAGACATGGAATGACATATTGCCTATCCAAGTGTATGTGGATGACATCATCTTTGGTTCAACTAATCCAAAGCTTGTAAGGACTTTGAGAAGCTGATGAAAGACAGATTTGAAATGAGTGCCATGGGGGAACTCAATTTCTTTCTGGGAATTCAAGTGAAGCAAGTTGAAGATGGCATCTTCATAAATCAGTCAAAGTATGTTCAAGACATACTCAAGAGGTTCAACATCACTGACTGTAAGATTGCTAAGACACCCATAGCCAGAAACCACTCCCTTAGACCTGATCTAGAGGGGGAGTGTGTAGATGAGCACTTATACAGGGCTATGATTAGGTCTCTTATTTATCTTACTGCTAGCAGGCCTGATATTATGTTTGCTACATGCATCTGTGCAAGATATCAATCCAACCCTAAGATGTCTCACCTCATCACCGTCAATAGGATTCTAAGATACCTCAAAGGTGCTTCAACACTTGGTTTATGGTACCCTAAGAATCCTGACTTCAATCTGTATGCTTATATAGATAGTGATTATGGTGGTTGCAACATGACTGCAAAGTCTACATCTGGGGGATGTCAGTTCCTTGGTGGAAGGGTTGTCACATGGCAATGCAAGAAACAATCATGTGTCTCTGCATAAACTGCTGAAGCTGAATACATTGTTGCTGCAAGCTACTGTGCTAAAGTGCTTTGGATTCAGAATCAGATGCTAGACTATCGGTTAAACTTCAAGGAGACTCCTATTCACATAGACAACAATAGTGCTATCTCAATCACAGAAAATCCTGTGCAGCACTCAAGGACAAAGCATATCAATATCAGGCATCGTTTAATAAGAGATAACTATGAAAAAGATTAATTTAACTAGTCAAAGTTCACACAGATAAACAATATGCTTATCTGTTTATAAAGGCTTTTGATGAACAGAGATTTAAATACTTAATATCAGTTATTGGGATGATCAACTTTGAGTAAGCTTTTCTTAAAACTAATTCTTATTATTTCTTAAAATATGTGTGTCCTAAGTTTTCTAGTTCATTACTTTCATAAGCTCATGTTTTCTTTGGATGAAAAAAATTTCTTTTTGAAAACTTTCCTTAATTCTTGAAAATTTCTGATACTTTGGAAGTTACTCTTTTAACTTCGGAAGCAAATCATGCCTTCAAAATAATTAACTGTCTAAGAAATTTACCTTTGGAAGAGCTTTCAGATCTATCTTCTGAAGCTTAAACACTTGTCTCAGACACTTACTCATTTTTAAGGACCATTTACTTCCGAAGTAAAATTAACTCTCAGAAGCTTTGTGTTCTAAATACAAAGCAATCAAGTTTTAATTTCTCTTCCGAAGCAAAATTTTCAAACCCCTCATGAAATTCTTCCGAAGTCATTTTAGCTTCGGAAGCTTTTTAATTAAAACTTTCGAAGATAGTTTACCTTCGGAAGCTTTTTGACTTCCAAGAAAACTGCTTTTTGACTTCCAAGAAAAAACTACTTTTTGAGCAAAAGTAAACTACTTTTTCAGAGGTGGGACCAACATCCAGATTTCAAAGTTTATCATCTTTCACTAAACTTTATCTGAATCCCTCTCACATAAAACCCAACGGTTTCCCCCTTTTCTATCATCTGTTCTTCCTCCAAACCTAAAAACCCAAATTTCTCTCTGAAATTTCTTTCTTCTTTCTTTCTTCATCTTTAAGCTACCTCACAATGGCCAACCTTGCTCACAGAAATGATCCCAACTTTACCATGCAGCTACACAGGTAACATAATCAGGTTGCTCTGTTAAGCTCTGAGAAAGATTCTCATTTCTTAGAGGTTTGTCGATTCTTAGCTCTGTCTAACTACTTCACCTCCCTAACCATTGATCCTCCACTCTATGAGGATCATCTGCTAGAGTTTTGGAAAACCTGCCAAGAGGTTGTTATGGATGCGGAGAAGGCACTGTCTGCCATAGTGCAGGGGCGAACAGTCTTCATCACTCCGACCATCATCATCATGCATCTTTAGCTGGATGATGAAGCAGGTGAGGTGTTCTTTCCAAAGGAAGCTTTTAATCATTCCTTTGAGCAGATGGGATATGAGGGAAATTTCTTTGTAAAGATCTTAAAGAAAGGGAAGGTCTCATCCCAGTGGAGATTCCTGCTCCATGTGGTCATCCACAGCTTATCAAACAAGCATGGTGGATGGGACCAGATTCCTGAGGATCTCTCCTTCATAATCCATGGAATGGTTTAGGGGGTCAAATTCAGGTATTCTCAGTTTGTTTATACAAATTTACTTGCTAATTTAGACTCCTTAGAGTATTACATGTTTCCTAGATATGTCCAGTACATTCTTAACTGTGAACTGGGCTCATAGTTGAGGGAAACAAGTAACATTCTTAAATTGGGATAGATGAAGCCCGACATCTTTAAAATACTGAGAAAGCCCACTGTTGGATTCTCTGGGGTAGAAACAGCCCTTGTCCCAAAAATGTTAGAGCTCATTGCTCAAGGTGACAACCTAGCAGCACAAGCTATTGTTAAGCCCACACCTGCTACCTCCCAACCACCCACACAACCTCAAATCACCATCACTTACCAAAGAAAATCCAAACAAACCCCTGCTCAGGCTACTCAGTCTGTGGAGGCCCCTATATACTCACCCATACAGGAAGAAGTGGACACTGGAGCTCCCACTTCTCCTGAGGAGCAGACCACTCCCATCTCTTCAAGAATTAGTGTTAAGGTTCCTCATGCTCAGCCTGATGAGCTCATTAGCCCAACTACCTTAAGCCATCACTCTGAGTCTAAACACTCAAGTGATTAACCTTTAGGGGATAGTTACCATCCCCAGCCTATAGATCTCAACCAACCAATTCCCAACCTTGATTTCTATACTGATGAAGATCTAGGTTTCAGTGAGTATAATGAATCTCTCTTCTTTACCTCTACTCAAGGAGAGATGAATACTCCTGAGTCTCCTATATCTATCCCACATCAGTCACCTACAACTGAGGTGGACACTTCTGAACCTGTTCAGGATGTCTATATGGAAGAGGCTCTCACTTCTGAAAGTGACTACATCATTAAGACCTCAACCATGGAAACTCAGCCCACTGACATCTCAATTGAGATTGCCAATGAGTAGATGTAAACCAACAGCCAAGAACCTCAAGCTGGTGGTGAGAGAGAGGACTTTGGTCCCGTCATCTCATCCCCCAATGAGTCTTCTGATGAAGATGTGCGGAATCTGAGACTAATGGTGCACAAACTGTCTAAAACATGCACTTACTTAGTCTTAAAAGTCAGTCACCTTGAATCTCAGGTGACTACCTTACATAACAGGATCAATGATCAGCAACTTGAGATTTCATATCTTAAGGAAAAACTAGCGGGGAGACCCTTAAGAAGAGCTCAACCAGGAACACAAGAACCTGTGGATGTGATTGACCTATCTTCCAACTCACCTATGCAAGTGGGTGATGCTACCAAAAAGGGGGAGAAAGTCATTACAGCTACAGAACCTGGCAGTCCTTCAGAGAGAATGGACATTGAGGACTCACCATCCTCACTTGCAATTGTGCATTCTCAGCAACCTCCTCAAATTCATATTGATTTGGACTACACAAACTCCTTCATACAGAGTCTGTTTGAGGATGGGATACCAAGGGCTATGTCATCTTCACCATCTTCCAATCACATCATTGGGTGAAGGTATGACAACATCAGGAAAGCCCTAATCATCATAAGAGTTCAAGGACAACAAGAAGTCTTCATTTTTAGACTTTGAACTATTATGAAGGTCTGGATCTAGTCAACATGCCATTTGTCGACCCAAGCAAATCAAGACAAGCTGACAGACTGGCTCAAAGAATCCAAGACAGGATCACTGCAGAGTTCAGCTTAAGAAGGAGACTTACGCAATTAGGCAATGCCATCGGTCAACTGGATGTTGAGGCAGACCTTAAGATTAGCTTCATAGGGGAAACCTTGACTGAAGGCCCAGTGGCAGAACCTGAGACCCATGTCTCATCATCATCAACTACTGCAGAGATCCACATTCCTTCTGAGACACCTGCTGGTGAAGGTGCTTCTCAAACTATATCTGGCCAGAGCTCAGAAGGTGCATCAAGCAATGAAGGCCAAAGCTCTCTCCACCCTGAGACACAAAAGTCTATGAGTGACAAAGGGAAAAGAAAGATGACATTTGAGGAGATTGAGGAGGAGGAGAGCGAGAGGAAAAGGAGGCTGAGGGGAGAAGGTTCCTCTTCTGGGTCTTTAAGACTCATGGAGTTTGCTATCAGGGCTGCCCCCAGACCAGACACTCAGAATGATGAGTTAAGGGAAGTCAGGATAAACTATCTTTAAGACTCATAGACAATGTTATTTCTCTCCCCTTAGATGAGTTGAATGAACTAGTTGATCTGGAAAGGTCTAGGGAGAAGAAGGAGGCAGAAGATGCAGAGCCTCTAGTACAAGTCAAAGAAGAGAGAAGAAGAAAAAGACTGTACAAAGATACGCCTACCCTCTCCCCAGTTCAAGAAAGTCCTGCACAAGAGGATGTGGTTCAACAAGAACATCAGGTAGACAAAGAAGAAGATAGGATCAAGATGATCAACTAACTGAGTGCCATAGGCTTCTATCAGGCAGATGCACTTCTTCCCTTGTCCTATGACTATGTTGAGTTTTGTGAAGTTAGTTGGATCGATAAACATCCAAGTGTGTTCTTGACGGAAGGATAAACAACAGCACAAACCAAAAGTCAAACAATAATACGAACTATAATTGAATGGTTTCATTGATAAAACCTAACGATCACAAGCTCGTTACAACATAAGAATCAAGACTCTTGGCAACAAGAAGATCGAGCATGATCTCCCCTCTCATCCGGCAGCCCTAGGCTCCGGGCAGACTCCCTCTCCAATCCTTAATCTCTCTACACATTGAAACTGGTATATATAGGCCTCGGCCCATATTAGATGGACTGGGCCCATTCGTGCGATTGAACCATGCGTATGGTTCAATCATACATCTGCACCATGCGTATGGTTCAATCGTACGACTGGACCATACTTATGGTTCAGTCTTACGAATGTCCCAATCGCATCTCTCAGTCACACAACTGGCCCATTAACAAGGCTCAATCGTACGACTGAGTCTTATTCGCATATGCTCCTACGAATGACCCAGTTTCATGTGTTTACAATATATCAGGTGTATTACATTAAGCCTAGACTATTCGTCAAGTGACGGACACACTATATATGACTATATATGCTCCAACAAATTCCCCCTTGGATGTTGCTTGTGAATAGTATATAACACCTCTTACAATCTTCAGTCAATCTTTGCTCTGGTTTCCAATAGAATCAAATGAAAAACCATATTATCCAACATTGCCGATCCGTCAGGTTATTACACATCCCTGAAAATGAATTTAGGCACAACAGCTTTCGTCTACTTTCCAGAACACCATCATCGTAGCAAGATTCCCCATATGACTGATTTTTTCACATAATGACATGAATAGTTTTTCATTGCTTTAATCTTCACACAGGCTAACTTGATTAAGATTAACCCATGCAAAAATTCCCTCTCACGTTCAGCATATCCCAATATATAAACGTTGTGCTCTCTTGGCGTCTTCATACGATGTATTGGGCAAAAGGTTGAAGGTTCCAATCCACAGCTGACAATATCAAACAATTCAGCATGCATGTAGATTCATCATCAAAAACCTGCTCACATCATCACTTTCTGATTGCGTCTTCAATTTCTCTATACATGGATTCCCCCTAAGAACGAGAATCCTCTCTGTGCGTATAAATATAACTTGATTGGCCCATAGATAGTCAGATGCTCCTGACTACCCCACAAATCAGCACCGACTACTGACATCTTCTTTTCTCTTTTCCATGTTCCAACTACATTCACCTATTCTGGAAGTCCGACGAATAATGGGGTATACATGAACTTATTTGACACAATAACCTCAGGATGAATGTGATTTGTTCATTCTCAAATCTGTGCAAAAGGTAGTTCCAGACCTTTTTTGGTCTGGAACACCATTCACCCGTATGACGTGGAGGACAAATATTACATTCATGTGAATGGATGATACGAATGATATATTCATGAGACTAGTCATAAGACTGGTCCAGTAGCATGATTGGTCATAAGACTGGTCTAGTAGCATGACTTGTCATTAGACTAGTCCAGTAGCATCACTTGTCATAAGACTGGTCCAGTAGCATGACTGGTCATAAGACTGGTCCAGTAGCATGACTTGTCATAAGACTGGTCCAATAGCATGACTTGTCATAAGACTGGTCCAGTAGCATGACTGGTCATAAGACTGGTCCAGTCGCATTCCAGTCACATGAATGGTCCATTAGCATGGTCCAGTCGCACGAATGATCCATTAGCATGGTCCAGTTGCACGAATGGTCTATTTGCATGGTCCAGTCGCACGAATGGTCCATTAGTATGGTCCAGTCGCACGAATGGTCCATTCGCATGGCTCAGTCGTATGAATGGGTCTGCACGCAGATTTTCAGATCTGCAGCCACCAGGGCTGCCCAAAATCCTAATCTGACGAATTTTACATGAACCGAAACAAAATAGACATCATCAGATTTGAAAGGGTGATCAGAACGTGGTTTCGAGTTCGATTTTAACATAGAAACACCACACGTAACAAGATCTGAGCAAAACACGAAGAACACGAAGTGGGTTTAACGTCAAGATCTGAGATTTGATCCAGAAATTAAGAGCTCGGGTTGCTAGAATGGTTGTTAGATCATTCCAGCAGTAACTGGCTCTGATGCCAATTGTGAAGTCAGTTGGATTGATAAACATCTGAGCATGTTCTTGACGGAAGGATAAACAACAGCACAAACCAAAAGTCAAACAATAATACAAACTATAATTGAATGGTTTCATTGATAAAACCTAATGATTACACGCTCGTTACAACATAAGAATCAAGACTCTTGGCAAGGGGAAGATCAAGCATGATCTCCCCTCTCATCTGGCAGCCCTAGGCTCCGGGCAGACTCCCTCTCCAATCCCTAATCTCTCTACACATTGAAACTGGTATATATAGGCCTCGGCCCATATTAGATGTGATTGTGCCCATTCGTGCGATTGGACCATGCGTATGGTTCAATCGTAGGACTGGACCATGCGTATGGTTCAATCGTACGACTGGACCATGCGTATGGTTCAATCGTACGACTGGACCATGCATATGGTTCAATCGTATGACTGGACCATACTTATGGTTCAGTCTTACGAATGTCCCAATCGCATCTCTCAGCCGCACAACTGGCCCATTAACAAGGCTCAGTCATACGACTGAGTCTCATTCGCATATGCTCCTACGAATGACCCAGTTTCATGTGTTTACAATATATTAGGTGTATTACATTAAGCCTAGACTATTCGTCAAGCGACGGACACACTATATATGACTATATATGCTCCAACAAGTTTGAGTACTTAAAACAACTTGAACTTGAGATAGTCAAGGACAGAAAGACAACTAAGAAGAAGCTAAGGGAAGAAGCTGCAAAATCAAGAGCTATCATCCAAAAGAGCATGAAGAAGTCTGCTGACAGGTAGAGGATGATGAGCTTCTTGAAGCTATATGGATTCTCCGGAGGGAGACTTGGCCCCATGTCTCTATCCACCATGGATGAGCATATTATGGTGATCAAGCAGAAGATCAAAAGTGGAGAGCTCATTGACTTACACTCCACTCCAAGCCAGGCTCCACCTGAAGTGGAGGTTAAGGTTGAACAACCAGAGACAACACAACTTGGACCTCCTGCTAAAACTCAGCAAGCTTCATCTTCTGATCCATAGCAGGATCAACCTCCCTCTTCTTCTGAGCCTGGGAGAGAGGAAGTCCTAACTGAGAAAGACAATAGAGATCAATCTGGTACTACAGGCAAGTCTTCTCAGTTAAAACCTGCAAAGAGAAAGAAGAGGATGGCTTCTAAACCAAAGCCAAAGAAGAAGAAGACCGCACCCTCTTCGAAACCCCAAGACGAGTCAAAACATCCTGAGGATGTGCAGCCAGAGGATGCTACATCAACTCCAATTCAGACAGCTCCTCTAGCATCAGGAAGACCCATCTTGTCTTGGACATACACCACAAATCCAGAAAGATGGAATGTCATTAGAGATCAAGGCACTGAAGACATTTACACATGGAAATATATGTTTCAGTTGCCTCTGCATGACCTCTTTGATATGATAAGACACTTTGAAGTCTGAAGGATCCTGATCACCTTATGAATAAAGGAATGGTGATCATCCTAATGAGGACTGTTGATATCTGAAGTTTTGTAAGTGTTTTGGTAGCATCAGACTAGGGGGAGTTTGTAGAGATTAATAAGAGGCTGATGCAACCTAAACATCCAAAGTCTCTCCTGCATGCTGCACAAGTACTATGAAGAAGAATGCCTAGGAAGTTTCACACATGCAACAGAAATATTGTAAGTGTGAAATCTTCCAAAGCCAAGACCAATATCTTCCGAAGCCAAAAATGAAGTCTTTCGAAGCCTCGGAGACAAAGTCTTCTGAAGCTTCAACTCATGTAGACAGATTTCTTCCGAAGACTTTTGACACGTGCTTTATCTGATGTACTTTTCCATAAAGCTGGACACCTTTCCGTTGCATCTCTATAAGGTCACCAACTTACATGAGTTGATAAAAAGGTCCATGCTTTTGGTAACTGTACATTGAGGTATTGAGTCTGTAAACTTTCTACTTCATGTACTTTATCCTTTTTGTAATAGATAAGGATGTGAGCTATAGCATGTCATAGTCACAAGTCAAAAGGCAATCTGCCTTTTGACTCTACAATTGATTTTGTTTGTGTCTAGTCAATTGTATCCAGCTGGCTTTCAAAGTATAGCCGGCTGTAGGATGTAGTATAAGTATCTCATGTTCTTGTATCTTTTCTTTATGCTTTGTAACACTTGTAATAGAACATAGAGAAAGCAATATACTGTATTCTTGAAAACCATATACGTGTGTTCTTTGTGTTATGTCTCTTATATTACTTGTGTTATTAGTGTCTTGCCTTGGTTAATCCATTTTACTGTTTGATTAAGTTTTAGTTAATCTCCTCTTTGTGTTGTTGTGTTGTAATTGACCCCTTCACCGGTCCTGCACATACATACTCGTTTTTATCCGAAGAATGAAAGCCCCAACAATGATTTGGTTAATAACATCAATTGGTGCTTCAATTTAGAACAAATCAAATCTAGAGTTCTTGGGGAATTGGGGGTTTCTATGGAATTGTATTTTTAAAATTTAAGAACCACTTCTTAACACGGTCACGACCCTAGTTCACTGGTTACATGCTCTCATTCAAACCTTGAGGTCCCGGGTTCGAACCAATTCCTTCAAAATTGCATAAATGGTACTTTTCTTTTATTGGATTAATATATATATATATATATACATATATGATTTCACTAACTAACTTTATTTATTTATTTATAAAAACCCTCAATTCTTATCGAAACCCCAGTTCACGTTATATCGTTAATCTTATTATTAAACTTAAATCTTGTAATATATACGTTTAGGTACTTTGAAAAGGAATTCGTTGGAACATCATTTATTATTATTTTCATCATCTTACATATTAACTATTGCTAGCTTGGCAACGTCATAGATCTATGGGCCTGACAAGCCTATTTGGTGCTAAAGCCGAGGTTATTCTTGGTCAAGGTTTGATTGTAGCTATAAGTATTCTATAAACTTGCATAATTCGTAACCATTGACATGAATTGCTACTTGTAAACTTATTCGTAACCCATGGAAACTCACCAACTTTCATAGTTTACCCCTTTATTTTTAACATGTTTCAGAAAATGCACAAGGTTGATGTATATCTTTGAAGCATGCTCACACCTAGGATTTGGACCTAGGAAAAATAAATAAAATATCTTGGAACTTGGATGTTGAACTTATGATTTTTCTATTTTGTTTGAGACTTATTGATTGTAATTTTCATTTTAAAACTTATGATAATAATTTTATATTTAATGGTAGCGTTATGTGGTTGTGAACAATCTTAACCCTCACATCTCGACAATTCCGCCATTAAGGTTGGGGTGTGACCAAATATGTAAGGTGTTATCCTTTGTTATATTAATCTAATTCAAATGAATAGGTACCTATGGTTCATTCCAATAATTAGTACTAGAATATGATCATTCACACATCACTTTCCTTATTTGATCGGCTTAAATCAAATCTCGATTGAATTTGTCACCTATAATATATCAAATTGGCAATTATCCATTATTCCCTAATTTAATCTGTTTAAATCATGTATTGTTCTTTAACTTTAACATAACAAAAACTATGTATCTTCAAGCTTTTTGACATTGTAAATTGCAAAACATAACAAATATCTATTATATAAAAACAAGAACTTATCATATTCAAACATAAAAACTTTGCATCCAAATAGGGCCACTTTACATACACATTTGACTAGACCACAAATACAAGTCTTACTACCCTATCTGCATCAAAAATCACGACCCCTAACTAGATTCAATCTTCATCCTTCATTATGTTTTCTTTTTTTTTTAAATAATCTTTTAAAATGAAATGAAACATAAATACTTCATCATCTTACACCATTTTGTATTGCTAACATGCTCCTCCCTTCCCTCTTTGGATGTATTATCGGAAATACTTAAAGATTTGCAGCTTTTGGGGTATCTTGAGCTGAACGTTTGGAGTCTTGATCGTTTATAAGAGAGACTATTATCATATTAAGCACACCTTGTACTTGAGCTCTATGAGGTCTTTTTGGTTGGTTGAAATTGTTACTAACTACACATCGTTGTTGATTGATAGGTGGTACATTCCATCCATAATGATTGTTCCCCCATTGTTATTATTCTAGTTATATCCATTACATTCACCATGATTTCCACCCTGGTCATCATAATTAGCATCATGATTGTCATCATGATTGTTCCCATCATCCTCCTAATCTTTACACTATACATGATCACATGATCAAAGTTACCTATTTGCTTGAGGTTATCATGCATTTCAAATTGAGGTTGGTTTTGGTTATGATTTCCATTACCAAGGTTGTTTGGTATGCTATGGTGTGTTCTAGTGGTGATTTCCTACCCCATCCACAGGTATGCATGCATTCTTCTCACCTTCACACTTAGAACACACCCATCGTAATAAGGAAATAAAAGAAATAAATCAAGAACAAGTAAACAAATTAAAAATAGATCAAATAACAAAACACCAGGAGCACCGATTCCCAGGCAACGCCTCCAAAATTTGATCGATGTGGAAGTACCAATAAAATAAGATGTAAAATATGTGTTCTTATTCACCTTAAACTAGTTAGGTTAAGTAGGGTTGTCGATACTTGTGGAATTAGTGGCATGTAGATTAGAAATTGATTCAAATACTTAATTATAAACTATTCCTCTTGACTGTAAAAATTGAGTTTTGAAATGATTTAAGAAATTAAATAAGAAAAGAAATTACAAATGATTAAACTTGATTAAGAAGACAATTATGAGAAAGAGTACCCACTCCAGGATTAAGGTTTGGTTTTCGGTAATTGTTTAGTCCAACCGGATGAAAAATCTTTAATGGGGATTCTATGCGGGTAATGATTAAGTAATATATACAATCAAAACTTAATAGGTCTTAATACACAATACCAACTCATTTATCAACCAAAACTTTATAACCATATGATTCGTGCAACATCACATGATATCTAAATAATGATTAATCAAAACAATTCTTTAAATAATAAAAACACAAGTTAAAATTATAAAAAAACTTAATGGGTTCTAAAGTTTAATCCCTACAAAAGTCCAACACAAACGAAAACCTAATCACACAAAACCTATTACCCGAATGATCTTCAAAATAGATGATTGAATGGTATTAGAACAAGGTAGAATGATGAATCAAAGGTCTAGAAACTCTCTAAATTCGTCCAAAATTGTGTTTAGGTCTAATGGGTGGAAATTGGTGGGTGAAACATAACAAAAACGTAGTTTTATAGGTGTTCCACAAAGGCACTGCCACACCGGACAGCATGATGAGGTACTTTCTATTGTTTTAAAACCATAGTTGGCTTAGCCTACGATGGCTAGAGTAGACTACAGTGGGAGCTTTTCTAGTACACTTTGAATCTTTGTTTCTTGACCTCTTCAATGTCTTGTTTCACTATATAAGCTTTTAACTTGGTTCTTTTACCTGTAAAATCACTTCAAACTCCTAGTTAACCTATTTAACATAATCAAAAGCATAAATACAAATGATCATACTTAATATTCAATATTTAAACATTTAAAATACCATTCCAACACACTCATATCAGAGATCAAATTATGAAATGAAACTAAAGCCTATTAAAATTGATATGTGAAGGAAGCCTAACTTAGTTGACTAGAGGTCTCAAGATCTAAGCTGTCACACCTCGCTTAAAGCGGAAACACAAGGATGTAACAGCGGGATCGTAATAACACATTGATAGTTAGTAGAGATTTATTTAATGATGAAAACCCAAGTGTCATGACGTCACCCGACACAAATGGAGACTTGTGTCGCAGTTAGTCAATTCCAAGACAAACATAGTCAATGAGTATAATGATTTGAATCCCACAACTCGAGAACAAGTAAAGGTAAACATGTCCAACAATGGTAACTTAAAGTAAAACATAATTGTTTGAATTGCTAGAGCAAATAGATGTGAATAAAGAGCCACACAACTAACTCATGCATATACTAGATATTAACTTACTAACAGTAGACACAATAGTCCCAAATATGTAAATAAGTTCACAACATAAAAAGAGTTGAGCATACTTCCCCCCATATAGTTTGTAAATAATCGTAATAAAAAGGGGCCACAAAACTCACCATGAAATATGACGAAATAAAGCGAACAAAAGCTACTAAAGGCGCGAAAAACAAACGATCAAACACCTATAATTAGCTATAATTAGGATCTTTAAAAACGTTAAATGAGAATAGATAGATTCGGTCGATTTCGGTTCGGTTCGGGTCGATGCGTGACATGTACACGATATATTTAATACCATCCATATAACATATTACACTATATACTACTATCCATAACATTAGTCATAATATGAATAATATCAATAACAACAACAACAACAACAATAATAATAATAATTGAAATGCTAATAATATAATAATAACATTACGTATTATAATAATACTAATAGTAATGTAAAGTAAAACAAAACACAATACAATAAAAATAAAAAGGAACACACACACCCACACACTAATTACACTCGTTCACACTCACACACAAAGCACCACACACATTCATATAACACACACATACTCACGTACACACACAACACACACACCGTCGCACGAAATCAATGTCGCATGCATAAACTCACATGGTTACAATACATCGTAATAAAATTGCACAAATATATATATATATATATACACACACACACCGAAACACACACAATCGTCGCGCACACAACAGCCTTCCGGTGCTGTGTTTTGTCCCTCTTGAACGACACACACGGTCGATACGCGCGCGCACACACATTGCATACAAAACCATACACATTGCACACCCGTATGACATATACAAATATATATATATATATACATATATACATATACATATATACCAATACATTCACACACACAATACAATATATATACATGCTGCTATAACACCATCCAACCCGAAAACGAAACCGAACCAATGTTCAGGACGATCGGTTACCAATGCAACAAGTAAATGGTGAGACAACGGCAACCGGCTAACGGCGGCAAAATGGTGGTGCAGTGGCGGAGATCTCACAGTGCTCGCACGGCGATAGGGTTTTGCGGGGGTGAAGGCCGAGCCACATATATGTTTTTGATATTTACACTCTAACCCCTCAATTATCGATTGATTAATCTCTTAAGTTTAATTAAATTACATTTTAAACTCTAGACTTTAGTTATAATAATAATTTTAATAATATAAATAATAATAATGATAACAATAAAAGTGTTCTTAATATATATATGGTAATCCATTTATTATTTTATATATTAGATTTTATCGCATCTAATTAATGACGATAAAAACAGACTCATAACGTATTAACTACATAAAAATATAATAAATAAAATAGAAGAAATAAAGAGTTTTGAGTTAAGTGACAGGTCACTTAGTGACGGATGTCACATAAGCGTAATAGAAAACATACTAATATATTAACATGTGGTCGTTGTGGGGTGTAGCTAATATATAAGTTGATATACAAACATTATATATATACATACATATATATACATATACATATATATACATATACATATATATATGTATATATATATATATGTATGTATATATATATATATTATGTATATATATATATATATGTATGTATATATATGTATGTATATGTATGTATATATATAGATATATATATATGTATGTATATGTATGTATATATATATATATGTATGTATGTATGTATATATATATATATAGATAGATATATATATATATGTATATATATATATATAATATATATATATATATATATAATATATATATATATATATATATATGTACTAGCAAGGTCCCCCGCGTTGCTACGGGAGTTTCATTTATATATTTACGGTAATATAAGATCATAGGTTGGAAACAATACAAAATTGTGTGGTGAGCAGCTTTGTTGTTGCTATGATCAACCCTACATTCTCCTACATATGAAAATTAAAGTTACCAAATTGAGCTCCCAACTGATGCTTGATTAATAATTCAACACATGCATTTGACTTTCTAACCAACAAATGCATTCGACTAATTGGAGCATCAAACATTTCATGTACGACATTTTTTTATTAAAGTATTAACAATATTAATTTCAACAAAAGCAATATAGTAAAAAAACTTGATGTAGGTGATAAAGTAAGAAAATTTTATTTCATGTTACCTATTTTAGAAATGAAAACCACTAAAAACGATGGGGTGTTTTTTTGGAGGATCAGATCACATATTAAATTAACATGACACTTGCATCTTAAACACGACAATATATATCACGTCTTTTTATGCCTAAAATATAAAAGGTATAAGTGATAATTGATGATAAAAAATCATACTATCATGCCACGACTAAGAAGTGATTAGTGATCTTCAAGGGATCTTCCGCATTTACAACCATCATATAGAAACCTTGTCAGTTTTCTAACATTAATATATACACAAAAATACATTAGTGAAATTTCATTAAAAACCCAAATTACCAGCGACATAGTGCTCTAATTCTGCTTCAATCCATCCTCAAAGAAAAGCTTGTTTGAATATTGAGATAAAAAAATCTGGTGATTAATAGTGGTTGCAAATACAATATTGAATATAGATTTAAAGAGATTCTAGTAAAAATTATATTGTGCACAGGTAGTGAACTAAGATCTTTGTAGTTGGAAGTGTCCGAAGCAATAAATTAACATACGTTCTGTTAATCGAGAAGAAAAATGAATAATAAAAATCAAAACTTTTTCCATCACAATTTCATCAAACAGTTTCTATGCATTCAAAAAATAAAAAAAATCAATGAAATTGCAAGATTTGTTTTGGGCCATTTCAAAAACCTCCAAAAACATCTAAAAAGTAACATGCATCTATTGTAGAGTTGGTCCAAAATTTATTCTTTTTCACATCTCCAAAAACTGAAAATGAACATATTTATGTCTACTGAAACACTTTTTATCTCCATTCAAAGTGACGATTTTAAAAACATGAACAACTATGATACATTCTACGAATCAGGTGTCTCCTACATACCATATAAATTTACAGTTAATCATATAATCACAAATAATCAAGCATAAAATGTTAAAAAAATATAAAAAAATACTTACAAACACACAAAGAAAAGTTTTCTGTGAACACTGGCGAGTGATCCAACAACGATGAATCGACGATTGGTGGCGGCATCAACGATGTAAAAAAGAAATGCTCACGATCTCTTTCTCATCCCTGGTCTGTGGAAAATCAAAAGAAAGAGAGCATCCCTGTGAGTTTTGAGATGGTGACGGTAGTGCTAGTATGTTTTGGGTGGGCTTGGAGATGCAGATGGAGGAATCGGAGGTGAATGATGGTTCACAAAGCGGTGATGATGATGAGATGGTGGACGCGTCAATGGTTGACCGGAGGAAGATAAGATGTGAAATTTAGGATTTGAGTTTGAATTTTGAACTCATAGGAGACAAAATCTTCAAGGGTACACAACCACACAAGGGCTCTAGGTTTAGTACATGAACAAAGGTTTGTAACTTATGCATTATGAGTTGTAAAACTCTTAAATTTAAGAGTTTTTGTGTAAAAGGCTATTTTATCCTTTCAATATGCATATTAATACAGTAAAGATATATATATATATATATATATATATATATATATATATATATATATATATATATATATATATATAATGATTGCTGAGGATCGCACGAGGTAGTTACTCAGCTCTTTTGGGATGACATCCATTTATATAACGCTTTTGTGATGTAATACAACAATGTAATTTTGTAACCGATTAACGATGTATTATTTTGAAAAAGCTACTATACTGAAATGAGATGTCATTTTTAAATGTTCCGCTGCGATGTTTTATGAAATACAAATGTAATTATATGCTTTATGTGCGATGAGGATCAAACTGTAAGCGTCCTAGGAACGGGGCCTTACAAGTTGGTATCAGAGCCAAAGTTTAAGTGAAATGGGTAAATTTTCAAAATAAACCTTAACTTAAACTAAGAATGGGACGGAAAGGGAATGGGATGCCAATCTGAGTAGGTGTGTGCCATCAGGTATTTTCGTAATTTTAACCGGTATTATGTGCGCATGGTACGTGGTTATGTGTTGTATGTAGATTTAAATACTGATGTAGTTAGGATAGGTAATGCTCGGGGTGTGAAGAGTAAAGTAAGTGGCTAATCACAACTGGCCACTATAATTAGGGACTTACTATATTTGACATAAACTAAGTTGTTTCCTTGAATGACCGTGTTGGTGTTTGAATCGTTCAGTGTGCGTGTGATGGCCCGTGGTAGATCTTCAAAAGCCTCTCGTGGTGGAGGTCACGGTCCTGAACCGCAACCCAAGAGAGGGAGACCCAGAGTTGAGAAGGTAGTTCATGAAGAACTAGAGACCCCTCATCCAGAGGGTGGCGACGAGAGCACCAATCTAAGAGCCTCAGTAAAGGAGGCTGTTGTGGAAGAAGTTTATTAGTTCATGCAGACAATCTTACCGTCTGTGCTGACCGAAGTGATTAAGGCAGTACGGGAAGGGGAAAGAAAGGAGAGAAACAGGTCCTCAAGAGGACGAGAGCAACCGGAGCCTGAAACGGTTCTCTCGGATGATGAAGAAAAGGACGAAGAAGAAGAGCCTATGCAGGAGGCAGCACGAGGCTGTAACTACGGGGCGTTTATGAGATGCAAGCCCCCAACTTTTGATGGAAATGGCACTATTGTTGCTGCTCACCGGTGGGTGAGGGAAATGGAGGTTGTTCTTGATATCAGCGAATGCTGGGAGGACCAAAAGGTGAAGTTCGCTACCCACTCTTTTATGGACTCGGCTCTGTGCTGGTGGGACAATATAGTCCAAGCCGAGGGTAGCAGGGCCGTAAAGAGAATGAGATGGCCTGAACTGAAGAAGTTGGTGGTTGAGGAGTTCTATCCTCATAGATAAATGGATAAGGTTGAGAGAGAATTCCTGCAGCTGGAGGCGGGAACCATGAGACACCAGCAGTACACCACAAAGTTCAACGAGATGGCACGTCTGGTGCCGGATCAGGTGACACCTCTATCTCGAAAGATCAAGAGGTATATTCAAGGTTTGCCAGCGGATATTCGCAGGCACATGATCGCTGCCCGCCGAGCACGTTTAGATCGGTGGTGGATTTGGCAGGGAGACTGTATGATGAGAGAACGGTGGTCGTGACTGATGGTGGCAAGAAGGGCGGTGGTGATCAAAACTGGCAGGGGAAGAGGCTTGCTCGGGGTGATGCCTCGACGGGTAACAAGAAGGCACGGGTGGATGACCGTCGTGTGGTCACATCGAGTGCAGGGTCGAAAAGGTGTAGCAAGTGTGGAGGGGAGCATAGTGGGGAATGTAGGTTTGGGTCGAACTTGTGCTTCAAATGTGCGAAGGTGGGGCACATAGCAAAGGACTGTCGTATGGTCCGGTGTTATAACTGTGGTGAAGAGGGTTGCATGAGCAAGGATTGTAAGAAGCCGGGGGCTGAGAGTTCCGGGGTGAAGAAGACGGGAGGTAAAGGCCGAGGGCGAGCTCTAGGGCATTCACTATGACATAGGAGGAAGCTAGGATGGACCCTGATGTTGTGTCCGGTACATTTCTAGTGAACCAAACTTTAGCTTCTGTGTTATTTGATTCGGGTGCGAGTAAAAGTTTTATTTATGCTACTTTCTGTGCTAAGCTGCCTGTTAGTAGTAGACGTGTTGATGCGCCCTTTGATATACAAACCGCCATAGGTAAGTCTGCCAGGATTTCTAAAATGATAGAGTACTGTGATGTGGAACTTGAGGGTCATAAGTTTCCTGTTAGATCGTTCGTGATGACCTTAGGTGGTTTCAATTTGGTTCTTGGGATGGATTGGTTGGTGGACTTTGAGGCGAACATTGTGTGTCGCAAGAAGATGATTCGTTTGACAGCGCCTGACGGTAGTTCGGTGATGGTTTATGGTGATAGGGTTACTACGACTCCGAAAGTGATTTCGATGGCGGTGGCGAAAAAGTGTATAAGGCGTGGATGTAGTGCCTACTTGGATTATGTAAAGGATGTGGATACGCTCGCACCATAACTGTCTGATGTACCGGTTGTGTGTGACTTCCAAAACATATTCCTAGAATACTTATCAGGAGTGCCACCTGACCGTGAGATCGAGTTCCAGATTGACTTGATATCGGGTTCCCAACCTGTTGCAAAGGCATCGTATCGGTTAGCTTCGACAGAGATAAAGGAGTTGATGGAACAACTACAGGAGTTGCTCGACAAGGGGTTTATTAGGCCGAGTATCTCTCCTTGGGGTGCTCCGGTTTTATTTGTATAAAAGAAGCACGGTAGCATGAGGATGTGTATTGACTACCGATAACTGAACAAGTTGACAGTGAAGAATCGATACCCGTTACCGAGGATTGATGGTTTGTTTGATTAGCTCCAAGGTGCTAGTTGGTTCTCAAGGATAGATCTTCAGTCGGGCTACCATCAGTTGAAGGTGAAGGAACAAGACATCCCTAAAACAGCTTTTCGCATGTGTTATGGTCACTACGAGTTTCTGGTGGTGTCTTTTGGTTTGACCAATGCGCCAGCTGCTTTTATGGATCTGATGAACCGGGTGTGTCGGCCGATGTTGGATAAATCAGTGATTGTGTTTATTAATGATATCTTGATTTATTCAAAGAGCGAGATAGAGCATGCCGATCACATTCGGGAGGTTTTGGAGACGTTGAGGAAGGAGAAGTTGTACGCTAAGTTCTCCAAGTGCGCTTTCTGGTTGCGAGAAGTTCAATTCTTGGTTCATGTGGAAAATCCTGATGGGATCATGGTGGACCCAGCAAAGGTAGGGGCAGTGATGCAATGGAAATCTCCTGTAAGGCCCCGTTCCCGGGACGCTTACCGCTGGTCAACCATTGCACATAAAACATACATTTACAGTTATTTTAAATAAACATTCGCAGTGGAAACATTCAAAAATGGCATTTCATTCATCATAAAAACTTTTGCAAAATAATGCATCGTTTGTCGATTACAAAATTACATCATTTTATTACATCACAAAAGTTTTATATAAACGGATGCCATCCAAAAGAGCTGAGCAGTTACCTCGTGCCATCCTCAGCAACATTACCTGCCAACTGGAAACACATAAAAGTCAGTGTTGCTGAGTGAGTTCTAGTTTTATAATAAAACATACTTTTCATTTAAAACCATTCTTTCTCTTAAAATTATATCGTACTTTACATTCATTCGTGATCAAACATCGTACGTACATACAGATAATATCATTATTATCTTCGTCATTCTTTCGTTCATACTTTCATTCATTCATCATTTCATACATTACTTTTATCATCACCATGAACTTTACCCTTCATGCTCGTGATACTGTGCCTAAGCATATATAAGACCTTCATCGGTGGTGCCCAGCACCAAGTGGTCACAGTACCAAAGGTAAAGTTCAGGTATACCATTGTCATATGCAATGCCCTTCATGCTCATGATACTAGACCTAAGCCTTTAAAAAACCTTCATCGGTGGTGCCCAGCACCACGTGGTCACAATACCTAAGACACGTGATAATGGTTCATCCATATGGTCAATCACAAAGAAAGACCCTAATGTGCATCCTTTGGGGTAGCTAACCCGCACACCGTTGAGCTAACACCTACAATGGGTGTGCACCTCCATATATTTGCTTGCAAGCCTTTCTTACATTCATTCATTCATTCATTAATGCATGCATTCATCATCATGTTCCTCTTTCATTATCTTTCACTTTACGTTACATAATACTTCGTTCATTCATTATCATAACACGTAAAGTCATAGGAAAATAATCATACATCATTATAAGGAACATAAACATATCATTCATACATCATCATGCAAGGCATCATACATACATAACATACATCATGTATAACCATGCAACATCATCATCATAATCATCATGCATAAACATCAAGCACATATCATTACATGCTCATCATACCATCTATGACCCCAAAAGTCAACCTACATAACCCCCGGGAATCTCCTAGATTAAAGCCTACATCACCTCTTTTTCCCCAAAAAGTCAGAATTTTTCTAAGGGTTCATCCGTATTTCCTGTAGTTCATCCGCATTTGCTATAGGTCATCCGCATTTCCTATAGTTCATCCGCATTTGCTATAGTTCATCCGCATTTCCTATAGTTCATCCGCATTTGCTATAGTTGATCCGCATTTGTCATCCGCATTTGCCTAACTCATCCACATTTAATATACTCAGTCAATGTTCATCCGCATTGACTCACTTCATCCGCATTGACTTACTTTGCTCATCCGCGTTTCCTTACTTAGTCAATGTTCATCCGCATTGACTTCATCCGTATTTCCCAGACTTAGTCAAATGCTCATCCGCATTGACTTCATCCGCATTTCCCAGACTTAGTCAAATGCTTATCCGCATTTCCATACTTAGTCAATGTTCATCCGCATTGACTTCATCCGCATTTGACTTCATCCGCATTAACTTCCAAACACTTAGGCAGATTTAAAAACTTATCAAGTTGGTCTAAAACATCATATTCTATTTCCATGCACTATTCATCATGTTCTAAGCTTAAATCTTACCCTCTAAGCCTTAGAAACACAATTATACATCATCAAGCATGAACATAGTCACACATCACATCATAACATCATCATACACACATTCAAGCATACGGGTCCGAAACCTAGTTTATAAAAACATATATTCATGCATTTCCAGCCCCAAAATTAGTTAAAAACCAGTAAAAGAGGGGTCCTAGAACTCACCTTTGCAGCTTTTGAGTATGGCTTCCTCCAACTCGTTTGCAAATTGAATTCAACCGTTTAGAAACCCACTAAAAACATAACTGAACACATAAAAACAAACATAATCATAAACCCGAGGAAATAACCAGTTAAGAACATCATAAAAATACGAATTCTCACCTTGAATTCAAATTCTTTCTTCTTGTTCTTCTTCAAACCCGAGCTATGCTCTTTCTCTCTCTAAAAATCCGAAAGTTTTGTGTGTAGAAAGGGTGATGGGCGGCCATGCCACCTTTATCACCAACTTTTCAAATATTTTGTCCTTCTGGACACTTTTTACCCCTAGACTTGGGTTTATTTCCTTTCCTTCTCTTCTTTTACTTTATTCTGTTTTCTTAACCTTAAAATAACCGGGTGTTACAAGTCCACCCCCCTTATATAGGTTTCGTCCTCGAAACCTGTTATTCAAAAAAATGTGGGTAATGTTGTCTCATCTCTTCTTCAGTCTCCCACGTAGACTCGGATCCCTTCCTGTGCTTCCATTGTACACGCACAAGGGGAACCACTTTATTCCTAAGCCTCTTTTCCTTTCGATCAATGATTTCCACTGGTTGCTCCACATAATTGAGCCGTTCGTCTACTTTGATATCCTCCTATGGAAAACTCATGCCTCATCAGCTAAGCACTTCCTTAGATGAGATACATGGAATGTCGGGTGAATCCCACTTAACTCATCGGGTAACTCTAGTCTATAGGCTACCTCTCCTACTCGAGCAATGATTCGGAAAGGGCCTATGTACCTCATGATCAACTTGCCTCGCTTTCGGAAACGAATAATACCCTTCCAAGGTGAGACCTTCAACATAACCCGGTCACCCACCTAGAACTCAACCGGTCTACGTCGTTTATCGGCATACGACTTCTGGCTATCTTTGGCTGCCTTCATGAAGGCCTTGATCTTCTCGAGATTCTCAATCGTAGCCTCGATTACCTCGACGCTTCCTAATTCCTTCTGACCAATATCACCCCAACAAACGGGTGTTCTGCATCTCCTACCATATAGCATCTCGTAAGGTGGCATACCAATGTTAGCATGATAACTGTTGTTGCATGAGAATTCGGCTAACGGTAGGTGGTCATCCCAACTCCCACCAAAATCAATCACACATGCCCGAAGCATGTCCTCCAATGTCTGAATGGTCCTTTCTGACTGACCATTAGTTTGGGGATGATAAGTTGTGCTGATATGTAACCTCGTCCCCATAGTGTCGTGGAATTTCTTCCAGAATTTAGATGTAAACCGAGTGTCGCGATCAAACACAATGAACACCGGTACACCGTGACGAGTTACAATCTCCTTGATGAACAGGGCAGCTAACCTCTCAGATGAATATGTCTCACGAATTGGCAGGAAGTGAGCTCTTCGTCAGACGGTCCACAATCACCCATATGGCATCGTACCCTTTCGGAGTACGTGGCAGCTTCGTAATGAAATCCATGGTGATGTGCTCCCATTACATTCCAGTATATCCAAAGGTTGGATTTTCCCATACCGCTTTTGATGCTCCGCCTTCACTTGCAAACAAGTAAGGCACTTACTCATATGCCCCACCATATCGTGCTTCATACCCGGCCACCAATAATCCTTCTTCATGTCTTGGTAAATCTTTGTGGCACTAGGATAGATAGAGTATCGGGCCTTGTGAGCTTCGTCCATAATCTTTACCCATAGATCTCCAAAATAAGGAATCCACATTCTCCCGAATCGAGTTCTAACACCAAGCGTGTTTTCTCCCAATTTTGCGACTAGACCTCTCATCCTCTCAGAGTTAAGATGATCTTCTTTCAATGCCTCATCTTGAAACTCTTTGACTTGCTCCATCACATCGGAGGTCATGACCAACTGATAAACTTTCACCCAAATCGACTCGGGTCTCTCCTTTCGGCTAAGGGCATCCGCCACCATGTTGGCTTTGCCCGGATGGTAATGGATCTCACAATCATAATCCTTTATAAGCTCCAACCACCTCCTCTGCCTCATGTTCAGATCCTTTTGCTCGAAGAAGTACTTCAAGCTCTTGTGGTCAGTGAAGATGGTGCACTTTGTACCGTAAAGGTAGTGCCTCCAAATCTTTAGTGCAAAGACCACGGATGCTAGCTCCAAGTCATGAGTAGGGTAGTTGACCTCATGAACCTTCAACTGCGGGACGCATAGGCTATAACCTTCCCTCTCTGCATTAACACACATCCCAACCCCGAGTAGGAAGCATCAGAATAAACCACCAGATCTTCACTCCCATCAGGTAATGATAGAACAGGAGCTTGAGTCAACCTTGCCTTCAATTCTTCAAACGCCTTCTCTTGAGCCTGACCCTATACAAACTTTACATCTTTTCGGGTCAACTTAGTCAGTGGAGAAGCAATCTTAGAGAAGTCTTGGATAAATCTTCTATAGTAGCCCGCCAAAGCCAAGAAACTACGAATCTCGGATGACATCTTTGGTGAATTCCATTGCATAACCGCCTCCACTTTCGCGGGTCCACCATTATCCCATCGAGATTCACCACATGACCTAAGAACTGAACTTCGCATAACAAAAATGCGCACTTGGAGAAATTAGCATACAACTTCTCCCTTCTCAGCGTCTCTAGAACCTCCCAAATGTGACCGGCATGCTCAATCTCGCTCTTCGAATAAATCGGGATGTCATCGATAAACACAATCACTGATTTATCCAACATCGGTTGACACACACGGTTCATCTAATCCATAAAAGCAGGCGGCGCGTTGGTCAAACCAAAAGACATGACAAGAAACTCGTAGTGACCATAGCGCGTGCGAAAAGCTATTTTAGGGATATCTTGCTCCATTACCTTCAACTGATGGTAACCAGATCGAAGGTCTATCCTTGAAAACCAACTGGCACCCTAAAGCTGATCGAACAAATCGTCTATTCTTGGTAAGGGGTAGCGGTTCTTCACTATCAACTTATTCAGCTCACGGTAGTCAATGCACATCCTCATACTACCGTCCTTCTTCACAAACAGGACCGGAGCACCCCCAAGGAGAGATACTTGGTCTGATAAACCCCTTGTCAAGCAGCTCTTACAACTGCTCCATCAACTCTTTCATTTCCGTCGGAGTCAAACGATACGGTGCCTTGGCAACAGGTTGGGCACCCAGTATCAACTCAATCTGGAACTCGATCTCACAGTCAGGTGGCACTCCTGGTAAGTCTTCTGGGATACGTCTGGAAAGTCAGACACAACTGGTACATCAGACAGTTGTGGTCCACATCCTTTACATAGGCCAAGTAGGCACTACATCCACGCCTCATACACTTTCCCGCCACCGCCATCGTAATCACTTTTTTCGGAATCGTGGTAACCCGATCACCATAAACCGTCACTGAACTACCATCAGGGGCTGTCAAACGAATCATCTTCTTGCGACACACAATGTTCGCCTCAAAGTCGACCAACCAATCCCTCCCAAGAACCAAATCAAAACCACCCAAGGTCATCACGAACGGTCTAACAGGAAACTTATGACCTTCTTATTCCACATCACAGTTCTCTATCACCTCAGATTTCCTGGTAGACTTTCCTATGGTAGTTTCTACATCAAAGGGCGCATCAACACGTCTACTACTAACTGGTAGCTTAGCACAGAAAGTAGCAGAAATAAAACTTTTATCGGCACCCGAATCAAATAACATAGAAGCTAAAGTTTGGTTCACTAGAAACGTACCGGACACAACGTCAGGGTCCGTTCTAGCCTCCTTCTGTGTCATGGTGAATTCCCTAGCGCTCGCCCTCGGTCCTTCACCTCCAGTTTTCTTTTCCATGGAACCTTTGGCCCTTGGCTTCTTACAATCCCTGCTCATATGACCCTCTTCACCATAGTTAAAGCATCGGGTCGTATGACAATCCCTGGCCATGTGCCCCGCCTTCCCACATTTAAAGCACAAGTTCGACCCAACCTACATTCCCCACTATGATCTCTCCCACACCTACCACACTTCTCCGTACTCACACCCGACGCAACAACACGGCGGTCGTCCACCCGTGCCTTCTTTTTACCCATCGCGGCATCACCCCGACCAAACCTCTTCCCATTCTAGTTTCTATCACCTCCACCCTTCCGGCTATCTTCAGCCACCACCACTACACCCCTTTCCTCATATAACCTTCCTGCCAAATCCACCGCCGACCTAAACGTGCTTGGTCGGGTAGCAATCATGTGCCTGCGAATATCCGCTGGCAATCACTGAATGTACCTCTTGATTTTTCGAGACAGAGGTGTGACCTGATCCGGCACCAGACGTGCCATTTCGTTAAATTTGGTGGTGTACTGTTGGCGTGTCATCATTCCCACCTCCAGTTGCAGAAACTCCCTCTCCACCTTGTCCATTTCCCGATAAGGACAAAGCTCCTCGATCACCAACTTCTTCAACTCCGACCATCTCATTCTTCCGATCGCCCGACTACCCTCGGCTTGGACTATGTTGTCCCACCAACACAGAGCCGAGTCTACAAATGAATGGGTAGTGAACTTAACTTTCTAGTCCTCTCGGCACTCGATGATATCAAGTACAACCTCCATTTCCCTCACCCACCGGTGAGCAGTAGCGGCAGTGCCGTTTCCATCAAAAGTAGGGGGCTTGCATCTCATGAATACCCCGTAGTTACAGCCTCATGCCGCCTCTGGTGTAGGCTCTTCTTTTTCTTCATCATCAGAGAGAACCATCTCAGCCTCGAGCTGTCTTCTTTTGCCCGTGGGTCCACTCCTTTCCCTTCTCTCCCCCTCTCTAACCGCCTTTATTACTTCGGTCACCACAGACGGTAGGATCGTCTGCATGACTTGATGCACTTCTTCCACAACTGCCTCCTCACTGAGGCTCTCAGATTAGCACTCTTATCTCCGCCCTCCAGATGAGGGGTTTCTGGTTCTTCATGAACCACCTTTTCGGCCCTAGGCCTTCCTCTCGTAACTCGTGGTTCAGCACCACGTGAAGCTTTAGATGATCTACCACCGGCCATTCTCACACACACACGGTGAAATATTCAAACACCAACACGGTCATTCAAGGAAACAGCTCTGTTTATGTCAAGTATAGTAAGTCCTTAATTACAGTGGCCAGTTGGATTAGCCACTTACTTTAGTCTTCATACCCCAAGCATTACCTATACTGACTACATCAGCGTCTAATTCTATCAGCAACACATAAACCACATAACAAGCGCACATAATACCTGTTAACTTTACAAAATTACCTGATGGCACGCAGCTACTCAAATTGGCATCCCTCTCCCTTCCGTCCCATTCTTAGTTTAAGTTAAGGTTTATTTTGAAAATTTACCCATTTCACTTAAACTTTTGGCTCGAATACAAACTTGTAAGGCCCCGTTCCCGGGACGCTTACAGCTGGTCATTCATTGCACATAATACATACATTTACAGTTATTTTAAATAAACATTCGTAGCGGAAACATTCAAAAATGGCATTTCATTTCATCATAAAAACTTTTGCAAAATAATGCATCATTTGTCGATTACAAAATTACATCGTTGTATTACATCACAAAAGTTTTATATAAATGGATGCCATCCAAAAAAGCTGAGCAGTTACCTCGTGCCATCCTCAGCAACATTACCTGCCAACTAGAAACACATAAAAGTTAGCATTGCTGAGTGAGTTCTAGTTTTATAACAAAACATACTTTTCATTTAAAATCATTCTTTCTCTTAAAATCATATCATACTTTACATTCATTCGTGATCATACATCGTACGTACATACAGATAATATCATTATTATCTTCGTCATTCTTTTGCTCATACTTTCATTCATTCATCATTTCATTCATTACTTTCATCATCACCATGAACTTTACCCTTCATGCTCGTGATACTGTGCCTAAGCCTATAAAAGACCTTCATCGGTGGTGCCTAGCACCAAGTAGTCACAGTACCTAAGGTAAAGTTCAGGTATAGTATTGTCATATGCAATGCCCTTCATTCTCATGATACTGGATCTAAGCCTTTAAAAGACCTTCATTGGTGGTGCCCAGCACCAGGTGGTCATAGTACCTAAGACACGCAACAATGGTTCATCCATATGGTCAATCACAAAGAAAGACCCCAATGTGCATCCTTTGGGGTAGCTAACCCACACACCATTGAGCTAACACCTACAATGGGTGTGCACCTCCATACATTTGCTTGTAAGCCTTTCTTACATTCATTCATTCATTCATTAATGCATGCATTCATCATCATGTTCCTCTTTCATTATCTTTCACTTTACGTTACATAATACTTCGCTCATTCATTATCATAACATGTAAAGTCATAGGAAAGATAATCATACATCATTATAAGGAACATAAACATATCATTCATACATCATCATGCAGGGCATCATACATACATAACATACATCATGTATAACCATGCAACATCATCATCATAATCATCATGCATAAACATCAAGCACATATCATTACATGCTCATCATACCATCTATGACCCCAAAAGTCAACTTACATAACCCTCGGGAATCTCCTAGGTCAAAGCCTACATCACCTCTTTTTCCCCAAAAAGTCAAAATTTTTCTAGGGTTCATCCGCATTTCCTATAGTTCATCCGTATTTGCTATAGTTCATCCGCATTTGCTATAGTTCATCCTTATTTGTCATCCGCATTTGCCTAACTCATCCATATTTAATATACTCAGTCAATGTTCATCCGCATTGACTCACTTCATCCGCATTGACTTACTTTGCTCATCCGCATTTCCTTACTTAGTCAATGTTCATCTGCATTGACTTCATCCGCATTTCCCAGACTTAGTCAAATGCTCATCCGCATTGACTTCATCCGCATTTCCCAGACTTAGTCAAATGCTCATCCGCATTTCCATACATAGTCAATGTTCATCCGCATTGACTTCATCCGCATTGACTTCATCCGCATTAACTTCCAAACACTTAGGCAGATTTAAAAACTTATCAAGTGGGTCTAAAACATCATTTTCGATTTCCATGCACCATTCATCATTTTCTAAGCTTAAATCTTACTCTTTAAGCCTTAGAAACACAATTATACATCATCAAGCTTGAACATAGTCACACATCACATCATAACATCATTATACACACATTCAAGCATACGGGTCCGAAACCCAGTTTAATAAAAACATACATTCATGCATTTCCAGCCCCAAAATTGGTTAAAAACCAGTAAACGTTAGAAATTATGTAATAACATGGCATTTGAATTTTTATGAACTTGAATCAGTTTGTTCAATCGTGCGAATGGACAATGTGACTGAGTCTTAGTCGTGCAATTGAGCTCCGTCGTACGATTGAGCCTACGACAGGGTTTGATCATATACTGTCCCATGCGGTTGACCCAGTCGTGCGACTGAGCTCATACGCATGGTTCATTCGTGCGATTGAATCAGACGCCCAGCTCAATCGTGCGATTGAAGTTCATCAGCATGTCCATTCTCATGAGTCTTTGTTCGACACTATTAGATACGTTCTGGTCTATACTTATTCTTAAATGTTATGGTTAGGGTCATTAGACTCGCAAACACTCAAATTAACACAAAAACTTCTTTAAATTAACAATTTAGTCCATTTTGGTGGTTTATTTTGATATCTTAGTCTCGGTTCTTGTTTTTGACTAATTTAGGTCATTAGGGCTTGATTAAACTTACCTTTTATGCGATTTTAGACACTAAATACCTGTAGATGAAGAGAGAACACGTTAGTATCACAATCACAGTGCAAAATCAACGAAATCGAATTTTGGCAGAGTAACTTTGCTTCCGTGCGATTTGGGAGCGATTGAAGGGTGGTGAGAATGTGTGACCGACTTCACCCTATTTATATTGATTTTATCTTCAGTCAGGCGACTGGACCTATTCTCACGCTTGATTCATGCGAATGGGTCTCAGTCGTGCGATTGGCGCAGTCGGTCACATCCATTCGTGCGACTAGGTTCAGTCATGTGAATGACTCAATCGGTTACCTTCATTCGTGCGATTGGTTCATTCTAGTGATCCAATCGCATGGATTGACCTATGCTTATGGTCTAATCGTACGTCTGGTCTATACGTATGGTTCAATCGTGCGATTGGCTCATACTCATGATCCAATCGTGTGACTAGTCCATAATTATGGTCCAGTTGTGTGAATGGCTAACACTTATGAGTTTGACCTCATGCACTTTTAAACACTTAACTTGTTAATTATTGATAAGACCTTTTTGACCGTCAATCATCTCAGACATGACCCTTTTAATTTACAAAACTGTTGATCACCTGAGACATGATTCTTTTAATCTTAAACCTCGATTGGTCCCTCAGACATGACCCCTTTTTAGTGAGTGATTCATAGATTGAATTCAGATGGATATTCCGACTTTTACCTTCCAAATGACTAAAAATAGATAAATAAAAACAACTAGAAATTTAAAAACAAAACCAACACATATTTTTGTATAAAAAATTGAATGGAGATGGATTTAAAACTATTAGAGTACTTCTAACCGATTTTCCTTCATAGACAACACGGCTTCAATTCTATTTTATCATTCTTGTACGATTCAGTATGGAATCATACATGTGATGATTTAGGGTTTAATTATTTCAACAAGCATTTGTGGATCCCATGCTTATATGGTAATCAACGTTCCTTAGGAGATTTTTGAGCGGTCTACGAGTATATTTCAAGAAGAATCTATTCTAAGAGCTTTCAAAGAGATGCCAATGCTCAAGTCGGTGCCATCTCACAGCAGAGAGGCGTAAACAACAATGAATTCTAAAATATTTAGGTTATGTTTATCCTCAGGTCAGTGCCACCGCACAGCAAAGAAGCACACAACCTATCTTCTTGTTAGAGCATTTATTTTCTTTTTGCACATATCGCACTAACAACATAAGTTATTAGCTTGATTGCATTTTGCATTTTTCCATGTGCTTTGCTCAATTTTTATGGTCGTCCGCACACATTTGTGGCGTTTATTTTGCTCTTCATACCTTATTGGAACTATGTTGATTGTGTTAACCAGGGATAAGATGGGAACCCATAGCAAGTTGAACCACTTAGTTTGAACTTGAAACCACCAATGAGGTCTACTCATCTATTGTGTTGAATCTACTGACACATCATATAATGAACTAGCAGCCTCTAGGTCTACTTTCTCTATGTTATCTTGGTAGCATAATAGTTTTACTATTATTTTTTATTTTATTTTTCTTACACTTTTCAGAATTATACTTTGAATTTTTCATCTTAATCAGTTAAAATCTTTAAAGTCCTAAACAATTTGTTCCATGTGTACTATCATTTTCCAAAGACGTTGAATCAGTATCACATATTTGATTACTTTCCTTTTAGCTAAGTTGTCCTTATCCCTCGTTTTTTTAAGTAATTAAATAAAGCAGGTAATTTAATACTAATCTAACCTATTCTCCCCCTAAAATTCTAAATCAAAAATATTTTGTGTTTTTGGATTTTAATAAACAGGAAAATAAAATAAAAATAACAATAAAGAATGTCGGACTAGGTATTTTCTTCCTCTGAAATCACATCACTTTTCTTTTTCATGCCATTAACCTCTAACAGATATAAAACCACAATTTGTCAAATGTTTTTGTGTAGAGGTTGGCGCGTTGAAAATCCGTATTTATTTTAACCACATCGATTAATTGTTTTTCAAAACAATCACGTATAAAGTGATACTTAATACCGATGTGTTTAGTTTTAGGATGTTGGACTAGATTTTTTGTTACGGCTATAGCAGTAGCATTATCAACATAGATAGGAGTGTTAGAGAATTGCAAACCATAGCCGCGCATTTGCTGTTGAATCCATATGATTTGTGAATAGCAACTTGCAGTATCAACATATTCAGCTTCACATGTTGATAGAGCAACGGATGTCTGCTTCTTACACTGCCAGGTGACTAATCGTCTACCAAATAACTGACATCCTACTGATGTCGACTTGTAATTCATTTTGCAACCGCCATAATCCGAGTCACTATACGCTGTAAGCTCAAAATCATCATCATGAGGATACCACAACCCGAGTGTTGGAGTACCCTTCAGATAACGGAAAATCCGTTTAACACCTATGAGATGGTTGACTTTCGTTTTTTCCTGATATCTGGAACAAAGACACGTCGCATACATGATATCAAGACGAGACGCTGTGAGATGCATAAGGGATCCGATCATTCCTCTATACATGGTAGCATCAACCAGATCACCATTTTCGTCGGGTGCCACATCGTGGTTCGTGGCAAGTGGAGTTCCAGCAGCTGAAGCATTCTCCATGTCAAACCGACTAAAGATGTCCCTTACATATTTAGTCTGATGCATGAAGATTTCTTTTTGTGTCTAATCCACCTGTAATCCTAGGAAGAACTTCATCTCCCCCATTGCACTCATCTCAAATTCTGCTTTCATGACAGATTCAAATTCTTTAAATAACTCTTCGTTTTTGGAACCGAAGATTATGTCATTAACATAAATCTGTACCAGCAGTAAGTCGCCATCCTTTTCTTTGATAAATAGTGTACAGTCAATAACTCCTTTGTAAAAACCATGTTTCACCAGATGAGTTGAGAGTTTCTCATACCATACTCTTGGGGTTTGATGGAGCCCATAGAGAGCCTTATCAAGCTTGTAAACTCTGTCCTGATGATAATGATCCTCAAATCCTTTAGGTTGACAGACATACACTGTCTGACGGATTTCACCATGAAGGAATGCACTCTTGACATCTAGTTGATAAACTTTGATCTTCATGTAAGATGCATAGGCTAGGAAGATACTGATTTCTTCCATTCTAGCCACAGGTGCAAACACTTCATTGTAATCAATTCCTTCGACTTGTCTAAAACCTTGAACGACAAGTCGAGCCTTGTTTCTAATTATGACCCCTTGGTCATCTTTCTTGCACTTCAAAACCATTTTGTGCCTATTACTTTAGCACCTTTTGGTCTATCCACCAGTGTCCATACTCCTAGCTTCTTGAATTGAAGGAGTTCTTCTTGCATGGCATTAACACATGCCTCATTGTTTAAGGCTTCACTTACATATTTTGGCTAAAATTGAGACACAAAACATTAATAAGCACTGTCATGAAGATAGCCTTTTTCCATGACTAAGGCATAATCAGCTGAGTATAGCTAATTTCGTGTATGTACTCCCGATTGTACATCCCCCGTGACATTCTCCAGAGGATGATATACATTTATTCATGATCCGGGAGTGGTGGGAACAACTACTTCCTGATCCATATTTGGAATTCCTGGTTTAGTATCTGTAGCCGTTGGAGTGCGAGGTTTCGAAGTGTCAGAGGCATCAACATCTGATGCTTGAGTACTTTCAGTAGCAGGAACCTGTTCCTCCTCATCTACCTGATCATTCTCCACTTCTTCATCATCAGAGGAGGAATCGCTTACCTCAAGTGCTCCCCCTAAACAACTAGAAGATTCACCTTGTGAACCTGATGTTGTCGAGTCTAGTGACGGTGTGTTTAAGACATCGTACATTATTTTGGTCGAAAAGTCATCATCAGGAAGGGAGAGAGGGATGTTGAAGGACTTAAAGAATGCATCATAGTCGAAGAAGAATGCGGGTCCCTTTCCAACAAGGGGTGGTGTATCTATGAACGTCAACGTTGCACCACTTCTACTTGACCCATTGAGTTGTTATAAACTCTCTTGTTCTATATATTGTATCCTAGAAAAATTCCTTCTTTAGCCTTCTCACTGAACTTCCCTGACTGAGTTTTCTTTAGCAGCGTACATGGTGCGCCAAATGGTTCGAGGTACTCCAGAGTAGGTTTACGTCGCTAGAGAAACTCATAACATGTTTTACCATGATGTTTGACCACCAAGACTCAATTGAGGGTGTAGCATACATTAGCAACTGCCTCATTCCAAAAATGGATGGTCAGTTTCGAGTCGGCTAGCATCGTTCTTGTTGTCTCTATCAAGCTCCTGTTCTTTCATTCAGCAACTCTATTTATTTGTGGAGTGTAGGCAGATGTGAACTGGTGTACAATTCATTTCTCTTTTCAGAACGCCTCCATCCACTGGTTCTTGAACTTTGTGCCGTTGTCAGAGCGAATTTGTCTTACTTTCAGCTTGTAAAGAGATTCCAATGTAGTCACTAGCTGTTTGAACGATTCAAATGTCTCTGATTTGGATTTCAGAATCATTACCCCAGAGAATCTTGAGTAGTCATCAATGACTACATAACAATACAAATCATCGGCGATGCTCTTGGTGCTCATAGGACCAAACAGATCCATGTGTAGAAGTTCGAGAGGCAGGTCAATGGAATTTACTTTATTTGCCTTGTGAGACTTCTTGGTTTGTTTACCTTTCTTGTAAGCTACACAAAAATCCGAAAGTTGAAAATTTTTGACATTTACTCCATTCACTAAATCATTCTGCATCAGATGATTCATTATCCGTGAATTTATGTGTCCCATTCGCCTATGATAGGAGATTGAGTCCCTCTCTGTTTCCTTTGACAAGAAGCATATCTTGAAGCTGACATTAAGATTTAGTCCTTCGGGATAATGTACTCCTTCTTCAATACATAGCACTTCTTGATGTCAAAAACAACTTTGAATCCTTTATCACATATTTGGGATACAGAAAGCAAGTTATTCCGTAGTTGTTGAATGTAGTTGACCTTATCAAACTTTACTTTCTAGTTTTCCACTTCGCCTTGAGCGGTGATGTATCATCCTTTATTTCCAGCAAATGATACATGTACCCCTTTAATTTTTTTGAAATTTGAAAGGAGAGACAGGTTCCCTGTCATGTGCCTAGACGCCCCACTATCAACAATCAAGGTATTTGTGATAGCACTGTAAAGGACACCTTGCACATTCAGAGGAAATTAATAGTTTAGGTTTGGGAAACAAGCCTTAACTGGCTTGGGTGACCTAGAGGAATCACACATCTTGAACTCAACCCACTGTCCATTTGAGGGTGAGGGCATATCATTCTTCTTCTTGTTCTCATTATCAGACAATGGACTTGGTTTTTCCTTCCAAAGCCAGTTTTGTGTAAGGAATGTTTGTGATAAACAGACAACTGGCTTACAGATTGAACTTTAGGTTCATTAATTCTTTTTGGTGGAGTAATAGAACTCTTTTTCAAATAACTTGGTTTAGTATCATAAAGTTCAATATTTTGTCTAGGGGGTCTGATAATAAGGACAGTTAGAAGAGATGTGTCCTCTCTTTCCACAACTATAGCATGATCTTCCTTCTACATGTTAGGGAAACTGTTTATCTGGGGTTGAGTGTGATACAGGTGAACACAAATCTTGTTGGGTTAGTCACTTCTCATTTAGATGTATCACCTTTATTAACAAAATTATTTGTTTTGACATTTTTAACATCTTTAGCATGCCCTTTGGTTGGACTTTGATGACTAGCATGTTTGTGTTTAACTGGTTTAGTCAGTTTGGGTTCTAAAATAGACTTTAGTGAACCTGACCTTCATTAACCTTTTTAAATTCATCATTTAAATTTTCAACAGGCATCTTTCTTTTTGATTTCAAAGTAGCCTCCTTCTATTTAGTGACAGATTCCACCCGTTTACATATGGAATAAGGATCACTAACCAAAGGAGTGGACACCACATGATCCTTTATTGGGTTGTTATTTACAGGTCTACATTTTGTATTTAACAGGATCTCATGTGGTGGTGGAACTACTTTGTAACCCCACCCTTCCCCATTATTTCGTTCTTTCACTAAGTGTTGAACTATGTGAGAAGAACTGGTCCAACTATGTAGTTTTTGTTTTAAAGAGTTGACTTCGACTTCTAAAACTGCTTTTTCTTTCTTTGTTTCTTCCAAAGTATTTAAATAAAATTGTAAATCATTAGCTTGATTAAAAGCAACAGCCTCGGTTTCACTTAGTTGTTTACCTAAAAGTTCTATATTTCCTTATAAATGCACTCATTTTGTTTCAAAATATGATTAGCTTTTATGCACAGTTGTAAATCATTTACTAAGCTATCATTGTGGTCTAATAACCTAGCAAATTTTAAATCTATGCTTTCTCTAAATTTGTTATATTCAATACAAGCATGATTTTTAAAGAGTTGGTCTTTTGTACTTACATGTGAAGACTCGGCTGAATCAGCCATCAATGCAGAGTTTGACGCTTCGGATGCTGGAGATTCTGAACATGTCGTTCTGAGTTCTTTTTCAATGAGGTGATTGACCACATTCACAGCTTCTTCATTATCTGATGTTATATGTTCAACTATGATTTCACCTTCACTCGTAGAGCCATCATCCAATCCCTCAACATGGGCAATGTTTGATTCACCCGGAGACACAAAACTAAAGGTCCAATCCTGCCCTTTGTCACCTTGAGCAGTCAAGGCCTTTGTCTCTTTGCTTGACGAGGTAGTTCCACCTTCTGTCTTTGTTCTGACGGTTGAAGGTTGAGAACGGATTTCTATTACCTGTTTTTTTAGGCTTTACACATTCACGTTTGAAATGCCCCTTTTCACCATAGTTAAAGTAAGTAACTTTGGTTTTGTCGAAACCAAAGGTTGTGTCTTTTGTGGCTACCAAGTTCTATCCTGTCTTTTTTCACAAACTTTTTCGCCCTTCTGACAGCACTAGCCAACAACCACATGATATCCATCCTCTCTAGTTCATTTTCATCCACCTGCTCGTAATCTTCATCTACAAGATGGCAATTTTCGATCTTCCCTGCAACTAGACCATCATAGGAATGTACAACAGATGCTAGGAGATCCATGTGCTCCTTTGCTACTTCCATAGTGATATTACCAAGATTTTCGGTCTTCAACTTTGTAGTGTTGGCTTCAGGCACTATATATTGGGTAGTAGATGACCCTTACGTTTCTGGTCCTGAAGCAGTGGTTTGGGAAGGAGCTGCTAAACTAGACACATGGGCAGTTTGAAGTGGTGCTCATGAACTGGTTGGAGTGGAAGATGAGTTATAAAGTGAAGGATTCTTGTCATAGGATCCTTTCTGTGACTTGTACTTCATCCTCAGTTCCTCCTCCCTCAATTTCAGGATGAATTCATTTATGTATAGCTTTGCAAGTATATTGTTTTGTCTCAAGTTAGACACAAACGAGTCTCATTTCCCCGTCAAACCATCAGCAAAGCTTGACATTTTATCTTCCATAGACGTGGTTACCCCATGAGTGTGCAGCTCACTCATCAGATGGTAGAATATGTCGATTATATCATCCAAGCTTTCTTTCCCTATTGTAGAGAAGTTATCAAACTCCTTTCTAAGAGCCTTTGCCTTTATGCCTTTAATGTTGCATTCCCATCGTATCTTTTCTCCAAAGCCTCCCACAACTTGTTTGCTTGTTTGTTCTCATAGAAATGATGAAAGATATCTTTTGGTATCGACTGAGTCAACAGGGCATACACCTTCTTTTCAGTATTGTACTTAGCTTTCTGATTTTCAGTCATACCTCCCAAAGTTAAATTAACACCATCAGCATCGACTGGCATACTATAACCTATCTCAATTGATTCCCAAAGATTGGGATCAACTCCACTTAAATAAATCTCGAATCGCTGCTTCCATTATGAGTAATCATCTAACGTTATGAGTTTAGGTGGTTTATTGTGATTCCCAATTTCATTTTCCAGAAGCAGAAGGCTCTGGATGCGAGAGTCCCTACCGGCAGTAAATACAGAGTACTGATCTTCCATCTCTTTAAACTTTGAACCATAAAACTAGACTGGCTCACTCATGCGAATGGACTATCTGATTAGATCACTCGTGCGAATGAGGAGTATGAATTAATTCAATCATGCGATTGGATTCGATCGTGCGATTCAGATGGACGAATGGACTCGAATGACTCGAGTTGTTCAGTCATGTGGATGGAGTATGCGACTGAAGTGTGCGAATGAATTCAATCATGTGATTGGATTCAGTCGTACATATGGAGTGTGTGATTGGAGACAAGCGAATGGGGCTGTTCAGTCGTACGAATGAGTGAGAGACTGAGTTCAATCATGCGAATGGGGTATGTGTTGAGTTCAGTCGTGCGATTGGGCCAATCGTGCGACTGAAGGCTACTGTTTTTGCTAAATCGAAGGTATTTGACACTTTGACACAAAAACACGATTTTTCAAGAACCCTAATCCGCCGTATGTCAACAAACGTAAACTTTGAGACCTGGAGACGTCGAAAACATTGTTTTACTTAAAAAGGTGACTCCTTTGAATGAAAAACATGATTTTTACACCGAAACTGATCAAATCACACGCAAAATCAAGAGCCAAAGCTCTGATACCACTTGTTAGGACCGTGTACGTACAGAGTACTAACTAATAATGAGTGAAACCAGATCAAATAGTGTGGAATTCTATTTGATTGGCGATCCAATCAGTGAGAACGCAATCCCGATCAATCTAATGATTAAAGAAATGTTAAGAACGAGTAGAACAAGATCAGATGTGAACTATGAACTTGGAACAGGCTTTCTGGACGCTCTAGACGGCTAGGTTACGAGTATGTGTCAAAATTCCTCAAGTGTTTCAAATTCTTCTAATTAGGTGGTATTAATAGGTTATGGGCTTTCATTCGTATGACTGGACCATTAGCATGGTTCAGTCGTGCGACTGAATCATGTGACTGATCCATACGCACGACTGGAGGTTCAGTCGTGCAACTAAGTCAATCTTATGTCTCAATCGTGCGATTGATCCAGTCTCATAGTTCAATCGTGTGACTGGTCTATTAGCATGAGATATTCATGTGTATGGTCCATTAGCATGGTCCATTCGCATGAAGACTCATACGACTACATTTGAACAGATTTCTCAATCATTATTCACTAAGAACTATGCACAACAACCTCAAACCTATATAGTTAGTTCACTATACTTTATCACACAATAAACAATGAAACATTAAATATTATAAGCATCAATCACATATTGTATTTCATTCAACTCATTCATTACACATATGTAAGACATGATAGATATTACATTAAGCTCATAAACTAGGTACATATTTATCAACAAAATAGTTCCTAATACATTCCTATTAAAATATCTTCTTACTCTAATAAATAGTAAATGGGAGTGCCACATGTCATCACCACAATCCTCCTCATCAAAAATTTCTCGCATCTCTCTCGAGTTAAATATTACTTTAATTACTAATAATATTATTTTAATACTTTTTAATATTTAATAAGTTAAGAAATAAATCTATTTGTTAAGTTTATTTTTAAATAAATTAATACTTTTAAAAAGTCAATTTTTTAATAACAAAATTAAGCAAATTTGGGAGTTGTAATAATAAATATTTTAAAAAAAAGTATTTTTATATGGTTTGTTTTAAAACAAAATGTTTATTTATAAAAAATAAAAACAATATTTTAAAAAGTCGATATCACTATTTTATTGTTTATAGTCATTTCTCATATGTAATTTAAATGATATCATATCTTAGGATATCATTTTATATTTAATAAATTTATTTTATTAATATTTTATTTATTTAATCCATGTAATACACGGTTTTACTAAAGCTAGTTTCTCAGTATATTCTTAAATGGTAGCCAATTTTACTACGGAGCTAAATGTTTCATCATAGTCGTCTCCCACTAGTTGAGACTTGCCATCACAAACCAAAATTGTTTTATAGCATTCGATTGATGCATCAGAATTGATTTTATTTTTAAAATCCATGTGTTAAGTATAAAGTGTAGACGACGTCAAACTAACTTTGAAATATTATTTTCAAGAGTGAATTGTAGTTTTCCTCCTTGTGGTTTGGTTATATTTGTCATTTTTATTCAAAAAGGTTTTTCTTACATGTGTCTCCCCAAAGTTTGATATAGTTGCCATTTTCATCCAAAAACATGAAGTCCGTGGTAAAAAAATTTATTAGTAACACGTAAACATAAATTAGGATTTTATTTTTATATAAAAAATTACGTAAGTACCCTTTTAACGATGAATGTTTAACATTTTAAAACAATGGAACTAATATTTTTGGATGAAAATGAAAATGTTTCCTAAACCTTAAGGAGCCAAATGCAAGAAAAAACATTTTTTTGATGAAAATGGAAAATGTGATCAAACTACATGAAGGAAAACGACAATTCACTCTATTTAGAATATAATCGAGCATTAAATTCATCTGTCACAATTCCAAACAAGTATATATTATGCTTTGGATAGGTTGCGAGGAATGGATGATATAGGAGTAGAGGTCTCGAGATTGAGGATTTTCTTTGGTTTTAGAACCTCGACTATACGTCAAGTGGTCATTGTTCTAGCAGATGGTGGAGGGTGGCAATGCGGGTACATTGATAGTTTGATAGGAGGCATGGATACAATTAGAGGACACACGTGAATTTCCTTCTCAATGATACAATGTATATATAGTTAAAATATTGACAGACGACTACCATGGACTATATCAGAATTTAAAAAAACATGTATAAAATTCGTCTAGTCTAATATCCTTCATATTAAAAACATCAATCAATAAAATTGCAGGACCGTTAGAAGGGTGCAATGCATTTTTATAACACAACAACACAAATAAAAAGTATTTAATAACACTTAACGGATCAAATGTGGAACTAGAAAACCAGTTTATATGAGAGCTAAGAAACACAAGTAATAAAGAGACAGAACAAGAACAAAACAATACAAGTGTTTGGTTTTCAAGGATGATGTATATTTCTCTCTAGTTCCTTACAAGTGTTTACAAAGAAATTATAATAAGATACAAGGACCAAAGATGCTTATACTATATCCTACAGTCGGCCATACTTGAAGGCCAGCTGGATACATGATCTAGACAACAACAAAATCATTATAAAGTCAAAAGGCAGATTGTCTTTTGACTAGTGACTATGAAATGCCATAGATCACATCCTAATATATTACAAAAAGGATAAAATTACATAAAGTAGAAAGTACAGGCTCAAGACCTTAATGTACAGTTACCAAAAGCATAGACCTTTCACCAACTCATGTAAAGTTAGTGTCTAATCAGAGTTGCAGCGGAAAGGTGGTCCAGTTTTATGGTAAAGGTACATTAGATAATAGCATGTGTTCAAAAGTCTTTGGAAGAAATCCGTCTTCATGAGTTGGCTTCAGAAGACTTTGTCTTTGAAGCTTCGGAAGACTTCATGTTTGGCTTTGAATATATTGGTCTTGGCTTCGGAAGATTTCACACTTAGATTGTTTTCTAAGGAAGAGTGTGAAACTTCCGAAACATTCTACTTTAGTACACGTGTGCATGCATGCAGGAGAGACTTTGGATGTTTTGGGTTGCATCAGTCTTATATGAAACCTTACAAACTCCCCCTTGGCTGATACTATCAAAACATTGAAGACTTTAGATGTCAACACTCCTCATCATGATAATGACCATCCCTTTCTTCATAAGATTATTAGGATCACTCAGACTCTCATAGTTGTCTTCTCATATCAAAGAGATCATGCAGTGGTAGATTGAACATGTCTTGCCATGTGTAGACATCTTTAACACCTTGATCTCTTATGACATGCCATCTTTCTGGATTTGTAGTGTATGTCCAGGATAATATTGGTCTTCCTGATGCTAGAGGAGCTACATGAATTGGAGTTGGTCTAGCTTCCTCTTGTTACACATCCTCAGGATGTTCTGACTTATTTTGAGGTTTGGAGATGTATGCCTCTTTCTTCTTCTTCTTTGGCATTGGTTTAGAAGCCATTTTTTTCTCTTTTTGAACCTTTTAACTAAGAAGATTAGCCTGCAGCACCTTGTTGATCTTCTTTGTCTTTCTCAGTTGGGTCTTCCTCCCTCACAGGTTTAGTTTGAGAGGGGACAAAACCCTGCTGTGGATCAGAAGTAGAAGCCTGCTGATGCTCAGCAGGAGCTTCAGGTTGTGTTGTCTCAAATGATTCAACCTTAACCTCCACTTCTTGAGGGACCTGACTTGGTGGGAGTGTAAGTCAACTAGTTCTCCTCTTTGAATCTTTTATTTGATCACCCTTATATGCTCATCCATAATGGATAGAGACATGGGGCCAAGTCTCCTTTCGGAGAATCCATACAGCTTCAAGAAGCTCATCATCCTCTGCCTATCAGCAGACTTCTTCATACTCTTCTGGATGATGGCTCTTGACTTTGTAGCCTCTCCCTCAACCTCTTCTTTGTGATTTTTCTTTCTTTGGTTACTTCAAATTCAAGTTGTTTGAGATACTCAAACTCAATGTATTCAAACGGTAACGGAAGAAGTACATCTGCCTGATAGAGGCCTGTGGCACTTAGGTAATTGATCATTTTAATCCTATCAGTTTCTTTATCTACCTAAGGTTCTTGTGGAGCCATATCATCTTGTACAGGACTTTCTTGAACTTGGATAAGGTAGGCACATGCTTGTAGAGTCTTTTCTTTATTCTCTCTTCTTTAATTTGATGAAGTAATCTTGCATCCTCTGCCTCCTTCCTTTCCTTTGACAATTCCATGTCCACCAGGTCATTTAATTCATCTAAGGGGGGATGATATTATTAATTTCATAGTTCCTAGTCTACAAGTAGCTTATCCTGACTGCCCTCAACTCATCATCCTGAGTGTTTGGCCTAGGGGCAGCCTTAATAGCAGCTTCCATGAATCTTGCAGACCCAGTAGAGGAACTTTCTTCCAGTAGAGGAACTTTCTTCCCTTAGCTTCCTCTTCCTCTCTCTCTCTCTCCTCCTTAATATCCTCAAAAATCATTTTCCTTTTCCCTTTGTCACTCATAGACCTTTGTGACTCAGGGTGGAGAGAGCTTTGGCCTTCATTGCTTGGTGTAGCTTCCAAGCTCTGGCTAGAGAGAGGTTATGATGCACCTTCACCAGCAGGTGCTTCACTGAGGGAATGAATTGTTGAATTAGTTGTGGATGTGACAAGGCTCTTAGGCTCTACCACTAGGCCTTCAGTCAAGGTTTCCCTTTGAAGCTAATCTTAGGGTCTGCCTCAACATCCAGTTGACCAATAATATTTACCTAATTGCCTTTGTCTCCTTCTTAGTCTAAACTCTTCAGTAATTCTTTCTTGTATCCTTTGAGCAAGTCTGTCAGCTTATGTAGATTGGCTTAGGTTGACAAGTGGCATGCTGATAAGGTCAAGACCTTTATAGTAGTTCATGGTCTGAAAGTAAAAGACTTCTTGCTGCCCTTGAACTCTTTGAAGAATAAGGGCTCTTCTGCTGGCACCATACATCCACACTATGATGTGGTTGGAAGTTCCTTGAGGTGGAGATGACACTACTCTTGGTATCCATTTCTCAAATAGACTCTGAATTAAGGATTTTATAGAGTCCACATCAATGTGAACTTGAGGAAGTTGCTGAGTATGGACAATTGCAAATGAGGATGGTGAGTCCTCAATATCCATACTCTATGAGGAACTCCCAGGATCTGTGTCTGTGATGACTTTCTTCCCCTTTTTCGTAGCATCACCCACTTGCATAGGTGAGCTAGAGGTTAGATCAACCACATTCACAGGTTCTTGTGTTCTTGGTTGAGCTTTTCTTAAAGGTCTCCTAGCTAGTTTTTCCTTAAGATAAGATATCTCAAGTTGCTGATCATTGACCCTGTTTTGTATGGTAGTCACCTGAGATTCAAGGTGACTAACCTTAGAGACTAGATAGGTGCATGTTTTTGATAGTTTTTGCACCTTTAGTCTCAGATTCCCCTCATCTTCATCAGAAGAATCATTGGGGGATAAGATAATTGGACCAAAGTCTTCTCTCTCACCACTAGCCTGGAGTTCTTGGCTATTGGTTTTCCTCTGCTCAATGACAGCTTCAGTTGAAGTGTCAATGGGTTGAGATGCCATGGTTGAGGTCTGAATGATGTAATCACTTGCAGAAGTGAGAGCGTCTTACATATGGATTTCCTGAACAGGTTTAGAGGTATCAAATTTAGTGATAGATGATTGATGTGGGCTAGACATAGGTGATTCAGGAGCACTCATCTATCTTGTAGTAGGGGTGGAATAAGAGACTCATGATACTCACTGAAACCTAAATATTAATCAGTTTAGAAGTTAAGGTTAGAATTTAGTTAGTTGAAGTCTAAAGGTTGGAGATGGTAGTTGTCCCTTGAAGGTTGTTCATCTAAGTGTTGAGACTCATAATGAAGGCTTAAGACTATTGGGCTTGTGAGCTCACCAGTCTGAGCATGAGGACTCAGGACTGATAGTTGAAGGGATGGTAGTGGTTTGCTCCTCAGGAGAAGTGGGAGCTCTGGATTCCACTTCTTCCTATATGGGTAGTGATATAGAGGCCTGCACAGACTGAATAGCTTATGTAGGGGTTCATTTGGATCTTCTTTTGTAAGTGAGGGTGATTTGTGGTTGTTTTGGTGGTTGAGATGTAGAAGGTGTGGGTTCAACACTAGCTTGTGTTGCCAGGTTGTCACCTTGAGCAATGAGCTCTAACATTTTTGGGACAAGGGTTGTTTATACCCCAGAGAAGCCAACAGTTAGCTTTTTCAAGATTTTAAAAATGTCAGGCTTCATCTGTCCTAGTTTAAGAATATTACCTCTTTCCCTCAACTTTGAGCCCAGTTCACATTTAAGAATGTGTTGAACATATCTAGGAAACATGTAATATTCTAAGGAGTCTAAGATAGCAAGCAGATTTATATAGACAAATTGAGAATGTCTGAACTTAACCCCCTAAACCATCCCATGCACTATGAATGAGAGATCTTTAGGAATCAGGTCCTAACCCCCATGCTTGTTGCATAAGTTTTGGATGACCACATGAAGTAAGTACTTCCACTGGGATAAGACCTTCCCTTTCTTGAAGGTCTTTACAGAGAAATCCCCTTCATAGCCCATCTGCTAGAAGGATTGGTTAACAGCTTCTTTAGGAAAGGACATTTCACCTTCCTCATCGTCTAGTTGAAGACGGGTGTATATGATGGCTAGAGTGATGAAGATTGCCCTCCCCTGCACTATAGCAGACAGTGCCTTCTCCCCATCTAGAATACCTCTTGACAGGTCTTCCAGAAATCAAGTAGATGATACTCATAACAAACAGGATCGATGGTAAGGGAGGCGGAGTAGTTAGACAAAGCCAAGAATTAGCAAACCTTTGAGAAGTGTGGATCTTTCTCAGAGTTTAACAAGGCAACCTGGTTGTGTTGCATGTGTAACAGTTGCATGGAGAAATCAATGTCATTTCTTCTCTCAAGGTTGACCATTTAGGAAAGCTTAATGGTGAAGGAAAGAAAGAACGAAGGCGGTTGCAGAGAGAATTTTAGGAATTTAGGTTTGGAGGAAAGATGAAGATGATAGAAAGAGGGGGAAACCATTGCGTTTATATGAACAGGATTTAAGATAAAGTTAATGAAAGTGGTTTATATGAACAGGATTTAAGATAAAGTTAATGAAAGAGGATAAACTTTGAAATCCAGATGTCAGTCCCACCTCTGAAAAAGAAGTTTGCTTTTTGCTCAATAAGTAGTTTTCTTGGAATTCAAAAATATTCTGAAGGTAAATTATCTTTGAAAGTTTTAATGTAAAAGCTTCCGAAGCCAAAATGACTTCGAAAGAATTTTCTGAGAGTTTTTGAAAATTTTGCTTCAGAAGAACATTAAGACTTCAAAGTTTTATTCAGTTAAGAATAAAGCTTCCGAGAGTTAATTTACTTCGGATGAAAATTGTCCTTGAAAACATGTAAGTGCCTAAGAGAAAATTTTAAGCTTCAAAAGATATTTCAGACATTTCTTTCGAAGGCAATTTACTTAGGCAGTTATTTGTTTTAAAGGTTGTTGGATCAAAAAGAAGGCTGGTGCAATCAAAACCAAATCACTTAGACTATTTTCGTGCATCTAATAAAAGACTTCCGAAGCCAAGTATGGAACTTCCGAAGGAAATAGAGTTCGTCTGAAGACAAAGTGAAAGTTCAACTTCCAAAGACAAACACTACCTCCGAAGACAAAGTGTTCACTTCCGAAGATCAAGTCTTAGAAGAAAAGATCAGAAGTGAGCTTCCGAAGTATGAAGAATAGAAGAAGTCCATCAAGCCTCGGATAAGTAGCCTCTTCCGAAGTATAAGTGGCTTCGGAAGAACTTGTTTTTCCGAAGCCATTTAACCTTCGGAAGACACTACTATGAACCAGTGGATATAAGTATGGTCTCTGACACTCCGCTGCAGACCTCTGATACTACATGGCGTTTTCTCAAAAGCCATGTAATTGACCATATTTTATTCCATTATTCACCTTTATTAGTTAGTACAGTTACCAACTTTAGTTGGTCACAAAAGGTAAGTCATGGACATGTCATGACTACCATATCTTAGATAAGACTTTATCTAAATTACCTTAAACTATAGCTTTGTAGTATTTGCTTTAGTTTGAGGATTCTAGTTAGTATCAAAGTATATCCGGCTATTGGTAGTATTATATAAAGTTTCTCATTGTAACTCATGATATATGCTTGTAAGAGTCTTGTAATACTTTGAGTTGAGAAGCAATATATGCAAGTACCTTGAAATTATCTCTTTGTGTTCTTTGCTACTTTTTATATTATTATCAACTCTTAGAAAAGACTCTGCTTCATCTTATCCGAGTGTAGTATAAGTGAGTTTGAGAGAAAAACTAAGTGTTAAGTGACAAAACCAATCCTGCAATTGGTATTAGAGCTTCTTAGGCTCTTTATTGTGAGATCTTACCATCCTAATCAACATGTTTTTCACTCCTCCTTACATCACACTCAAAATGGACCTCAACAAGTCTAAAGTAGAGATGAGAACGATGACTAAAGCTCCCATCATTACCCCTAAAACTTCAGGTCATGGAGTAGATGCATGGAAGGCTTCATCAGGTGTCAAGAGAGCAAGATGTGGTATTCTATTGTCAATGGCCCGTATAAACCCAAGGTGGCAGCACCTGGTGGAAATGGTGCTATGATAGAAAAGGTCGTTGAAGATTACTCTGATGAGGACCAGAAGAAGATGGACATTGACAGTAATTCAACGACTATTCTTATGACTGCAATACCCAACTCCATCATCGTGGGGTTTGAGCATTGCAAGCTAGCCAAATAACTATTTGATGCACTTGCTCAAATGTACTCTAGCTCTAATGACTCCAAGAAGGAGTCACTGAAGCAGCAATTTGAGAACTTCACCTACATTGCTGGAAAGACTCTCAGTCACCAATATTCAGGTACATGGATCTCATTTTTCCCTTCAGACTGTGGGAATTACTCCTGAACTTAGAGACCTCACATGAAAGTTCATGAGTGCACTCCTTAATGAGTGGACATTCTAGCGTGTCTCTATCAAGAGACAGAAAATCTGAACACCCTCACCATGACCAAACTCTATGGGATCCTTCATAAAAACCGTTTGGGGATGGAGAGCAAGAGAGGCCATCAGAAAAGCAGACCCCTGAGTCTTCCTGCTTGCAAGAGAGGTCTCTAACACTCCATTGCAGACCTCTGATACTACATGGTGTTTTCTCAAAAGCCATGTAGTTTACCATACTTTATTCCATTGTTCACCTTTATTAGTTAGTACAGTTACCATCTTTAGTTGGTGAGAAAAGGTAAGTCATAGACATGTCATGACTACCATATCTTAGATAAGACTTTATCAAAGATGCCTTAAACTATAGCTTTGTAGTATTTGCTTTAGTTAGAGGATTACGGCTAGTATCAAAGTATATCCGGCTGTAGGTAGTATTATATATAGTTTCTCATTGTAACTCATGATATATGCTTGTAAGAGTCTTGTAATACTTTGAGTTGAGAAGCAATATATGCAAGTACCTTGAAAATTATCTATTTGTGTTCTTTGCTACTTATTATATTACTATCAACTCTTAGAAAAGACTCTGCTTCATCTGATCCGAGTGTAGTATAAGTGAGTTTGAGAGAAAAACTAAGTGTTAAATGACAAAACCAATCCTGTAAAGGCATAAGTTTCTTCCGAAGATGAAACTATATCTTCTGAAGGAAAAAGACCAAGATTTGTCAAAAATTCTAAGGAAAGTTCTTTTAAAAATATTTTCATCTAGAGAAAACAAGAGCTTATGAAGGTGATAGAATAGACAATTTAGGACACATAGATTTTAAGAAAAAAGATACGACCTAGTTTTAAGAAAAAGCTACTCAAAGTTAATCATCTCAATAGTTAATATAAGATACTTAAATCTTTGTTTATCAAAGGCTTTGGTGAATAGATCAGCATATTGTTTATTTGTGTTAGCTTTAACTAGTTTAATTGATCTTTTTTCAAAGTTATCTCTTATCAAATGATACCTGATATTGATATGTTTTGTCCTGGAGTACTGCACTGGATTTTCAGTGTTAGAGATAGCACTATTGTTATCTATATAAATGAGAGTCTCCTTGAAGTTTAATCCATAGTCAAGCATTTGATTTTGAATCCAAAGCACTTGAGCACAACAGCTTGCAGCAGCAATGTAATCAGCTTCAGCAGTTGATGCAGAGACACATGATTGTTTCTTGCATTGCCATGAGACAACCCTTCTACCAAGAAACTGACATCCCCCGGATGTAGACTTTGCAGTCATATTGTAGCCACCATAATCATTATCTGTATATGCATACAGATTGAAGTCAGAGTTCTTCGGATACCAGGGCCAAGTGTTGAGGCATCTTTGTTGTATCTTAGAATTCTTTTGGCAGTGATAATATGTGACATCTTGGGGTTGGCTTGATATCTTGCACAAATACATGTGACAAACATAATATCAGCCCTGCTAGCTATAAGATACATGAGAGACCCAATCATAGTCATGTAAAGGTGTTCATCCACACACTCCCCCTCAAGATTAGGTCTAAGGGAGTGATTTCTTACTATGGGTGTCTTAGCAATCTTACAATCAGTCATGTTGAACCTTTTGAGTATATCATAAACATACTTTGACCGACTTATGAAGATGCCATTTTCAACTTGCTTCACTCGAATTCCTAGAAAGAAATTGAGTTCCCCCATGACACTCATTTCAAATTTGTCCTTCATCAGCTTCTCAAAGTCTTTGCAGAGCCTTGGATTGGTTGAACCAAAGATGATGTCATCTACATATACTTGAACTAGTATCAAGTCATTTCCTTGTCCTTTGATGAAGAGAGTTCCATATATCATACTCCTTCTATATCCATGCTTTCAAAGATATTAATATAGAGTCACATACCACTTCCTTGGTGCTTGTTGCAGCCCATAAAGAGCTTTATCAAGCTTGCAGACATAATCAAGATGATCAGGATCTGTAAAACCAGATGGTTATTGACATACACCTCTTCATCAATTTCACCATAGAGAAAATCACACTTGACATCAAGTTGATAGACCTTGAAGTTTTTGGATGCAACAAAATCCAAGAATACCCTAACAGCTTCCAGTCTTGCTACAGAAGCAAAGAAATTAGTGTAGCCAATTCCTTTTTCTTGTGTGTACCCTAGAACAACTAGTCTAGCTTTATTTTAGATGAGAATTCCTCTATGATCTTTCTTATTCCTAAACACCCATTTGGTTCCTATAGTAGTCTTCCCATGAGGAAGAGGACATAGGTTCCAAACCTTTTGCCTTTTGAAATGAAGCAGCTCCTCTTGCATACCTTCAACCCAACTTTCATCCTTCAAAGCCTCATCAATATTCTTGGGCTCTATCTGAGACAAGAAACAAGAGTGAAGACAAACATTTGCTTTATGGGTTTTTCCTCTTGTTCTTACTCCCGTGTCAACATCTCCAATGATGTTTATGATGGGATGAGACTTGTGGATCGTTAGCTGAGGGATCACAGAAAGTTGTTGAGAGAGATCTAAACTAGAGAAATTTAGATCTGGCATTGATGTTTCTCCCACCACATCGTCACACTTATCAAGAGAGACTTGATCCAAAGAGTGTGTGACATCATTGATGTTGTCTTCTATGGAGTGGTTGTCGGTATCAAGAAATTCTTGATCACTATCACCACCATAATTTTCTTCTACAATTGAAGCTTCTTATCTGGTTGTGGAGACTCTAAGTTGGAATTTGAAGGCATCTTAGATGTATCGGCTGAATCTGTCATTGTTGTACTGATAGAAACTTCATTTGCAGAGTTAGTTACAACTAGAGTTGAAGATGTATAGCTTGAAGGTCTTCTCAACTCAAATCTTGGATCAGGATCACCTGTAGGTAGTATATCTGTTGAACCTGAAACATGCTCACAAGATTTGTTAAAATAGTTGGTAACTAAATCAAGATCAAACTGGCAATCAGGACCATAACCATTCACACTAGGAGTGTGCTCATTGAAAGTCACATTTGTTGACTCTTCAACTACTCTAGTTCTGAGATTGTATACTCTATAAACCTTAGCTTGGGACGAGTATCTAGTGAATTTGTCCATCATCTGATTTCTCAATAGACTTGGCAATTTGATATTTGGTATTCAAGATGGTGCAAGGACATCCAAATGACCTAAGAAAATCAATGAAAGGTTTCCTAGTTTGCCAAAGTTCATAAGGAGTCTTACCATGAGTCTTAACCACTAAAACTCTGTTTTGCACATAGCAGGCAGTGTTGACTGCCTCAGCCTATAAGGTGATAGGAAGTTTAGAGTCAGATAGCATAGTTCTTGTAGCTTTAATAAGTGTCATGTTTCTCCTCTCAGCAATACCATTTTGTTGAGGAGTCTTGGGAGAACTATATTATCTTGTAATACCCTTTTCATCACAAAATGTATCAAGGATTTGGTTCTTAAGTTTAGTTCGTTGATCACATCTTATGGTTTTCACCTTGTGATCACATTGATTCTCAATATTTAAGATGAAATTCTTCAGAATCTCAGAAGTTTCATCCTTAGTTCTAAGGAAAAAGACCCAAGTGAATCTTGTAAAGTCATCTGTGATCACTAAATAGTATGAGGTCCTTCCTATACTCATTACACTGGTGGGGCCAAATAGATCCATATGAAACAAGTGTAGGGGAGTAGTGATGGAGTTTTTTTCCTTTGGTTTGTGAGATACCTTGTGATGCTTTCCTTTCAGGCATGCCACATAATGGTCATCACTTGTAACTTTTTCTTTGGCATTCCAGATACCAAATCATTCTTAATAAGTTTGTTCATGTTTTTAAAGTTTACATGGAATATTATTTTATTCCAAAGGAAAGAATCATCACTATTTTCTTTAGATAGAAAGCATGAAACTTCTCTTGAGATGGATGTTTCTTGTAAATCCATCTTGTACATGTTCCCTCTCCTAGGAGCTCTGAGTAGGATATGCTCATGAGGAATGACCACCATGGGCTTGAGAAAAATGAACTCATGCTCAGTAAAGAGCATTTTATGACTTTGATCACAAAATCGAGATACACTTAGAAGATTGTATCCAAGATCTTTGATAAAGTTTTACCTTCTCAATGCTGAGCTTACCATTTGTGACCTTGCCCCTTCTAGAAATGTAACCACCTTCATCTCCTCCAAAAGTAACCGGCCTTCCATCAATTCTTTTAAAATTTTGGAGTAGTGACCTATTGCCTATCATGTGCCTAGAACAGACACTATCAATGATCCAAACATTTTTGTTTGTCTTGAGCTGTTCCTGCACAAAGAAAATGATTAGTTATATTTGGAAACCCAAGCCTTATTGGTCTTGTGCTTATCAAAAGAAGTGGAAGGTAATGAAATAGTAATAGATCCTATAGTTGTGCTTTGAGGATCTCTTGCTGTTGTTGATGGAGAACTCTCAGTCATTTGGTATTTCTTTGTCTTCCACACCACCTTTGGAAGTTTGGACTTGACCTTCAAAACTTTGGAAGCTTTTGTGGATTTAAAAGTTTTTATGACTGGACCTTCGGAAGATCCTGTTAGCACTACAACAGACTTCAGTGCTTGGAAGTATTCCTTTCTTCCAAGACCAAATTTTCTTTCGAAGGCAATTTTCTACTTTCCTTCTTTTTCATTTTGGAGCTTCCGAAGAAAACAAATTTTCCTTCCGAAGCTTTCTTCTTCCTCTCCAGACTCTTAGACGTTTCTTTCTTTATGATGTGGAAAGTACTCTTTGGATTGTAGATACAATCTTTAGCAAGATGAGAGGTACTCCCACACATAACACAATCCATTTTCTTCCTTCTAGGAGTCTTCTTCTGAGAACAAGGCTGAACTTGATCACTTTAAATCTCCATCTTTGTCTTCTCAAATAATATGGCAATTCTTGTGGGGTTAGAACTACCTTTGGAGCTTGATGGTTCATGTTGTACAGCAGTGGTGCACAACTTATCAGCCTTCTTCATGATGATGAGATGACTTGGACATAAACTAGAACTCTTGTTGTTGGAGTTCAAGTTTGTGTCCTCAGTTTTAACCATTTCAAATATTATAGAAACAAAGACTTGTTTATGTGCAGAGCTGAAGGTTGCCTTGATCTCCTGAGCCTTCCTTGCTTTTCTTTTGCTCTTTCTAATCAAGTTCTTTCTCTTGGACTTGGTCATCCCAACAGCTTTACTCTCCTCAGAGGGATGATGACCCTTCTTAGAATGCTTTTCTTCACTCCTCTTAGAGCCATTCTTTATCATCTCCTTTTCATCCTCTTCAGTCAAGGGGTCTATGAGGGGAAGCTCATCTTTACAAGTTCCACACCTAGGAATTCTTACAAACAAGATTGTGTGTGGAGGAGCTATCTCAAAAGATCCTAGTCCTACTTATTTTGATAACACACTTTTGCATGCAAGGATGAGGATATCATGTTCTTAAAGGTCCCTTCTTCAAGAACACATTTTTCTACCCTGGCTTTGCTAATCACAAGCTCAACTTAGCATTCAGTCAACTTGGTTATGAGATCCTTAATCTGAGTCCAATAATGGTGGGCTATGTTTAAGAACTGAAATGGTTTTCTCTAAGTCTTCTATCTGTAACTTATAATCATTTTTAGCCTTTTTGAAATCAGATTTTAAGTTTTTTAAGGACTCAAGATCAGATCTCATCTCTAAGTTGTAGGACCTATATCTATTAACTTTAGCAATACATTCAGGAGTGCAAAGATTTTCCAATACCTTGGTTTTATCATGGTCAGCCATGAGTGCTTGATTTGGAGATACATCTTCCACCTAAAAGCTTCTGTCAAAGCCTCCTTCTTCAACAAAACTGTAGCTTGTTGCTTTGACTTCTTATTCTGGGAAGCTCTCTTAGTGTAGTTTGGTTTGGATTGAGTCTGACCACCATTTTCTCTTGGTTCCTTGCACTCTCTAGCAAAGTGTCTCATCTAGTTACAGTTGTAACACTTTACCTTGCTTTTATCCAGCCCAAACTTTCCACTGGCTGCATTGCTAGGAAACTTTCTTCCTGTCTTTTTGTAGAACTTATTGGCTCTATGAGTGAGAAGAACCATCTGCTAAACTATCTCCATATACTCCAAATCATCTGGATGGATATAGTCTAAGTCTTCAAGGGTGAAGAGAAAGTTTCCTGAGGATTTATTAGTAGAGACAAAAGCATGAGAAGAACTTGTCTCTTGGAATGGACTTCCTTGAGTGTAGTTTTCTCTTGGAGTCTCTGGAAAGGCGATGAAAGGACCTTTTTGTGAGTTGTCAGGATAGCATATGAGATGATGTTGAGGTTCTATGCTATATCTTTCAGTCACATGATGGGCTGAACCCATTTGATTGCTAGAGTTACCAAATTAATTTTGTATGTTCATCTCCATCTAGTATCCACTAAGAATAACATACAACTCTATCAGAGTAGGAGTCTTAAGGTTCTCAGTCCTTTTGATAACAATACAATAATGTGTCCATTGTCTAGGAAGAGAGGACATCCTTACATTGTCCCTATTCTCAAGAGTCCAACATCCATTAAAGTATCCACAATCTCAACATGCCTAAAGTATTGTTGAGTCATGGTCTCACCTACTTAAAGGTGAAGTTTTCAAACTACTGCTTGAGGAGATCTTTCTTGTTCTCCTTGGCTTCAGTTAAGCACTCATACATAAGCTTCAATGCTTCCCATAGTTGCTTTGCAGTCTTGCACTTCTTGATGCCTCTGTTGATAGAGTTTGGAAAAGCAGTTTGAAGGGCTTCATGGCTTTTTGATCAATCTTTATTCTCTTCCAGTCTTTATCAGAGAAATCAACCACATCCTTTGGAATCATACCACCACTAGTAGCAGATGAGGTGCTTGGTATGTAAGGTCCTTCAACAACAGAGTCCCACATCCTGTAATCTTGAGACTTAATAAAGCCATCCATTCTTTGACACAAAGTATCAAAGTCTTCAGGAGTGATCAGTGGAGACTTTATCATGGTTCTAGTTTCCATGACAGCTTTAGAGATAGCTGCCATTTGAGATGTTAAGTATCTTGTGTGAGTGAGGGATCTTAAGATGGTGAGATCTTATATCAAGAGCATGGATTGCTCTGACACCAAATGCAGGACCGTTAGAAGTGTGCAATGCACTTTTACAACACAATAACACAAATGGAGAGTATTCAATAACATTTAACAGATCAAATGGAGAACTAGAAAATCAATTTGTATGAGAGCTAAGAAACACAAGTAATAAAGAGACAGAACAAGAACACAATAACACAAGTATTTGGTTTTCAAAGATGATGTACATTTCTCTCTAGTTCCTTACAAGTGTTTACAAAGCAATGACAATAAGATACAAGGACCAAAGATACTTATACTACATCCTACAACCGGCCATACTTTGAAGGCCAGTTGGATACATGATCTAGACAACAACAAAATCAATGTAGGGTCAAAAGGCATATTGTCTTTTGACTAGTGACTATAACATGCCATAGCTCACATCCTAATATGTTACAAAAATGATAAAAGTACATAAAGTAGAAAGTACAGACTCAGGACCTTAATGTACAGTCATGGACCTTTTACCAACTCATGTAAAGTTGGTGTCTAATTAAAGTTGCAGCTAAAAGGTGGTCCAACTTTATGGTAAAGGTACATTAGATAATAGCATGTGTTCAAAAGTTTTCGGAAGAAATCTGTCTTCAAGAGTTGGCTTCGGAAGACTTTGTCTTTGAAGTTTCGGAAGAATTCATGTTTGGCTTTGGAAGATATTGGTCTTGGCTTCGGAAGATTTCACACTTAGAACGTTTTTAAGGAAGAGTGTGAAACTTTTGATGCATTCTACTTCAGTACACTTGTGCATGCATACAGAAGAGACTTTGGATGTTTTGGGTTGCATCAGCCTTATATGAAACCTTACAAAAATATTTTTGTTATTTGCTTTATCTAAATTCTCAAAAAGTTCATTTAATATGGCATGTCACATCCATATAATGTGGCCGACTACATGTATATGAAGACAATAATATAATGTCATGTGCTCTATCATAATGCCGATTAAAACTAGCACCCAATGGTACAATAGAAGCATCACACTATAATGTAGATATGCACAACCTTATTATAGTGATGGTCAAATGTATAAAACTGTATTTAAGAGCTACCACTAACGAATCTGGGTTGTTGGTTATATTATGAAGGCGTTTGTCGTAACTTTTATTTGATTTAATTGAAGGTGAAGCATTTTTAATGAAGGCGGTTGACTATACGGTAAAGAAGACCAACCATATAATCCCGATGACATACCTTAATTTAGAGACGACGGATTTTGTCAACAACACGAGAAGTACCGGTTGATGCACCAACATCATGATATATAGAGCCAAGTTTGGACACGTGGTGTTATATAATGGGTTTCATATACCGGTGGTCCACCGTATTATATGGCACAATGCCTATGTTGAAGTGGACATGTTGTGGCAGAGAAAAGTCAGGAACAAAATAAGGAGAACTGTGAGTTAAAGGGGGAGGAATATATATATATATATATATATATATATATATATATAATATATATATAGAGAGAGAGAGAGAGAGAGAGAGAGAGAGGGCGTTATCCTTTGTTATTTAAAGTCAATTCAAATGAATACGTACCTAAGGTTCAATCCAACAATTAGTACTAGAATATGATAACTCACACATCACTTTCCTTATTTGATAGGCTTAAATCAAATCTCTATTGAATTTGTCACCTATAATGTATCAAATTGGCAATTATCCTTTATTTTCTAATGTAATTTGTTTAAATTATGTATTGTTTTTTAACTTTAACATAACGAAAAGTATGTATCTTAAAGCTTTTTAATATAGTAAATTGAAAAACGTGACAAATATCTATTATATAAATACAAGAACCTATCATATTCAAACATAAAAACTTGACATGCAAAGGGGGTCACTTTACACACACAGTTGACAATATAGGCATGTTTTGGACCATAAATGTAAGTCTTGCTACCCCATCAACATTAAAATTCACAACCCCCTAACAAGATTTAATCTTCATCCTCCATTGTGTCTTTTTTCTTTAAAAAAAACCTTTCAAAATGTAATGAAACATAAATACTTCATCATCTTACACCTTTTCGTCTTGCTAACACGCTCCTTCCTTCCCTCTTTGGATGCTTTCTCGGAAATACTCAAGATTTGCAGCCTTTGGGGGTCTCTTGAGCCGAACTTTCGGAGTCTTGATCGTTTATAAGAGAGGCTGTTTATAAATGTCACACTAAGCACACAATAGATAATATAAAATAAATATATATATTTCACAGAAGAAGAATACCTGAAGTGGCGGGGCGTATGACCACTTCTGTTGAGTTTATAGGGGCGGAAAGATTTAATTTGACGGTTGAATGTTTGTTGTCACTCTCTATTTCTTGTAAGAGGGCCATGGAGTCAAAGTATTCATCTGAATTCATGGTTAAACAACTTGAATTGGCAGAACTGGAAGAGTGTGATCCTGGATCAATAAGATCATTGAATTCAATGTAGTCTCCCCTCAAAATGCAATTCATTTCAGAAGATTGATCTATAAGAGGCGGTCCTGTTTTGTTTTCCCAAGTTTTTCCCTACAAAACATAATAACATATGCAGTTTCTTTAAAAAAAATGTATGTATGTTTACAAATGATAGAATAAAAAACTTATTACAGACACTATGAGAGAGTATAAAATTATGAACCAACTCACCACAAGTTCATTGTTTGAAGTCGTTTTTGGCGCCAATTTAACAGATATTTTGGCGTCAGCATTCGTAGAAATGCAGTTTTCAGAGGGTGGTTTATGCTCATCAGCCAAAAATACTCTGCATAAGGCTCTATGATCCTACATATTATCCGACCAAACAAATTTCAACATTTGACATCTAAATTATAAGCCTAACAAAATGGGCGGTGGGTTGAATTGGGTAATAGGTAAAAACTAGCTTTACCAAAATGGGATCTAGTCCACACTAATCAGACCTTTGTATTGCTGTCACATCTCTCAATTACTCTATATTCTTGCATCATCCAATCGGTCTTCCGGCCATCCGAGGCCCGACCCTCGTAAAACCGAAGGGTGGTTCTCGAACCAATGATCACAGAGTTAGAGAACGTCTCACAAGCCTCCCCGGTTTCCTTCCAGAATCCACAAGCAGCATCCTTTTTCACCCCGGACCACAAGTACCAGAAATCAGCTGCAAGTTACATTTCCTTTAATAAGATTAAAACAATATAACAGTATACACAAATCTTGATTATTTAGATTATAGACTAACCAGGTAGATCTGAGGGTCTATATTGGTAAGGATTAACATCTGAGGTTACATTTGAGGGCAGAGGTTTTCCCCTTTTGAAGTCAAACAATGACATATAAAGCGCCTCATCGGTCCAGTACTCGTTTTCAGCTGGAAGCTGAATGCATGATGAAGAACACATTTGAGCTTATACTCAAAAGAATCAAAATCTTGATCAAAATTTGCTACTGCAAGAAAGAACATAACGGCTTCAATTCGATCAGTTGACAATAATAAGCCACAATTATGTATTTCAGATCAAAAGTCAACATCTAACCTTAATTTAAGAAAATTAGTATAGAAATCAATAATCCTTTGGGCACAACATAAACAAGACAAACAAGATCATAAAGCACATAAATCAAACTAATTTCATAATCAATTTAAACATAATAATCCCAATTCAAATTATAACTTTGACAGCATACTCAAAAAACTGAAAAACATTAACAAACACCATCAAATTTCTGAAAACATCATCAAACGAAAAGCATGAATGCATGATCCACTAATTTCATCATGTTTTCATAGAAATCGCATCAAAAAACCCCACAAATTAGCACCCACATCATCAAATTCTAAAACACACTCAGTCAACTCAACAAATTACAATCCGATACACCCACAATCACAAACATCAAACAGCAAACATGAATATCGATACATATATGTGTGTGTGTGTGTGTGTAAGTAACTTTGGGATTAATTAAGATGAATGAATATACCTGTAGAGTTGAAGAATCTCCCGCGCAATCTACTCTCTGTGGCCTTAACTGTGAGTTTATCTGGTTGTTAAGAAGAGAGTGAATGTGTGGTGATGATGGTGGGGGGTATTATAGGTGGAAAATTAACCATGGTTTAAGTTGAGGACCCGTGGTTAATGAGCTAAACCGGAGTTTAATTGTGTGTGTTTTTGCCGGTGGTCGGTGTGTGTGCGCACGTGGCGTGATGTGATTGGCTGGATAATGTAGTGGAATGATACAGTAGTTGATGAAGGGGTTAACGTTGTAGTAGGTGACGTCAGGTAGTTGACGCTGCTTTCTGTGAAGCTTCTAGTCCCCCCCCCCTCACCCCTTCTTCTTTTACAATCTCGATATTATTTTTTAAAATTTGATTACATTAGATTATTTTTTTTCGTGTATAACCCAACAATACAAATTGTTTAAACAGTTGATCCTATAAAACAAACGAGTTATTCTAAAACACTCAAAATTTAATTGAAGAGACCTATGTTAAACACGCATCCTCATTCACCTTGTATTCCTTATTTTCTATTGCATAGAAATTCTTTTATTCTATTTTGGTTGCAATGGAATTATAAATTACTGTTTTCTTTATAGACTTTTACTGTAATTAAATAAACAAAAGAGTTTTTATTTTGTTTTACTAACGTTATTCCTACACCCGTTAACTCCACGTAGGCGCCACATCATGCTTTTCACTCCATCCCATCTCACCTGAATAAAATAATTTAAACTTCCCTTTGATGTCACTTTCTTTAACTAAAATTTGATAAAACACACAAATATTGATTTGATACTAGTTGAATCCTTAACGTCTTTCAACTGTGAGGAGTGTATGTATAGTCTAAGGCCTAAGTGTCCACAAATTTCAAGTGTTGGAAGCAATTTGTTTTTTGTCTTTTGGTGTGAAATCTGAGTCCCAAATCCTACACGTGCATTGTTGAATGCATCGATTAATATTGTCTTCAAAAACTATCAAATTTCAAATCTTCATGTAAATATTAGGCGTTCTTACTATACATCCATAATGCAAGGGACGGATATATATATATATATATATATATATATATATATATATGAAGATTTGATTTCTAGAGTTCTCATAAAAAATGTGGTTTTCATTTGAACCTCCCCTATATATATATATATATATATATATATATATATATAATATATATATAGGAGAGGGTTCAAATAAATGAAAACCACTTTTTTTATGAGAACTTTGGGAACCAATCTCAATCATTCATTTATTATCACATGCAAATCACATGTTATTTTCCCCATTTTTTTAAACGTTCGTAACTTTTTTCACGACATCATTTTTTCAAAAAAAAATTCACCATAAAATTCAGTATTTTTTATCTTTCCAACGCCTACCATATTGAATTATTTTTTTAAAAAAAATCGTACATCCGTTTTTTACATTTGTGTAAATCTAGTTATACATATGTGTAGTACTGGATTTACACATGTGTAAAACGAATTTCGTTAAAACAACGGGAATTTTTTTTATTTTTTATAATTTTTTTATATTTTTTATGAAAGACGGAAAGTTGGGGAATATTTTTGTGTTTTTATTATATTTATTGTTATGTTATTTTTTTGTTTATAAATTTTTTAAATATGTTTTTGTTATTACAATTTTGCCATTGAGAACTAGTGATTGAAATTGGTTCCTAAAGTTCTCATAAAAAAACTAGTTCTCATTTGATATCTCCCCTATATATATATGTATATATGTATATATATGTATATATATGTATATGTATATATGTATATATATACGTATATATATGTATATATGTATATATGTAGATATATACGTATATATATACATATATATATATACATACGTATATATAGATATATATATATGCGTATATATACGTATATATATACATATATATACGTATATATATACGTATATATATATACATATATATATACATATATATATATATATGAAAGGGTTTAAATGAGAACCACCTTTTTTGTAAACATATGTAGTATTTCATTTCCAATTCGGTTTAAGCAAATTTAATAATTATATCTTATATTAATTTTATCCTTGATATAATAAAAGAATAATTTTATCCATGTCGACATTCGATGAAGTTAACTTGTAAGTTTCCCTCACATCTTCTACTATGTTACTTTGTTTAAAAAATTAAGAAGACAAATCATTTGATCTTTTAAGTTCCAAATTTAACATTCTTAATTAATTCATATAAAAACACAATAATTAATCTTATAACGGTAAATAGGCAAATTGAATTTTAGTAATCTAAATTATGACTCATAAGTTGTTAATAATTCATACTATTAGTTTGGTTGATAATAATAACTTTTATTTTTGTTACAAACTAGAATTGAACTTCCCGCGTTGTGGAGGATTGTAACCCGAGCAAAATAACAGCAATATAACACGACCATTAATAAAAAAACCAACACTGAAATTGCGATATGTTAATACGAAGAAATAAGACCAACCATTAATAACTAAGTCGATTTAAGATTTACGCGTTGCGACGAACCTGTTAAATGGCGAAAATAAATGTAAAAACGATAAACCACGCACGTTGTGTTGTGTCGACTCACGAAATTTAGAACTAAATGTAAAAGTGGTGAATTGCACATGCATATTTTTGTCATGTTAAATTGTAAAACCTACAACGAACGTAAGACGCAAATTTACAACATATGAAAAGTATATGGAAGGTTACTTTGTAAAATATAAAAGTCTTTGGGTTAAAAATGAAAAATCATTTTTTTAAAAACCCCCTATACATAATGTACAAACCATTATACATAGAAAGGTTAGTAATTAGTATAATATAAATGGCATTCCTAAGCGCATAATCTTTTAGTTATTTACATTAGATTTTAACTAGATTTTGCTTATAATGATGACCGTGAATGAATTAGGGAAACTTATAACGAAAAAAGTGCAAATCAAGTAAAAATCAAATGTAAATAAATGAATATTATGCTATTAGGGTTGTCATCGATAACAAACATGAAATTTTGGATTATTATCAACCAATTTGATAGTATGAATTACTGTCGGTCATGTTATGACATGTAAGGAATCAAATTCATATTTTTATAAGAGTTCCTGCTCCAACTTTTTTACGGTTCAAAAATCAAGTTGTATTTCTATTACAACGCGAAGGACGCAATTTTCAAGTAATCACTCGTGCTAGGTTACATGTCAATTTAAAATATTTTTTTGTGTAAACTTGATTTATATTGTATAGGTAATATGTTGTTTTGAATAATAAATTGAAAAACACGAAAGTTGATTTAACGGTTTTAGCATAGACAAATACATTATAACAAACATCTCAATTGCATGATGTCTATATTCACTTGACAAAGTTAAAGATAATAATTTTGATCCAACAAGTTAAGGTTTGATGAGAGACCAAGTTATGAAATGAAACTAAAGCCTATGAAAATCATATGTAAAGAAAACCTAACTTAGTTGATCAGAGGTCTCAAGATCTAACCTCAATGGGAAAATTGACTTATATATCAATGTGTGGCCGTTATGGGTGTAGCTAATATATAAGTTGATACACAAGCTAATATATATATTGATAAATATCCCCTAATTCCTAATGGAGTTTAAAATGTTTCCTAATTTTCCTAAATGGAGTTTAAAATATTTCCTAATTTACTTTTGTTATAATCAGTGATATTATTTTGTGGCTAAGCATAATGTGTGGTTAATAGTTTGTTTAAATCATAATGCTCGTAATGATTTGTAAAAATAAATCAACGTGTAAGACAGAAATTGAGTCGTTTCAAATGGATTTATAAGGCATGCAAATCCTAAAACTCTCACAGATCAGACTAGTGTTTCATGATCATAATAGATAAGAAAATAAAGGTTAACTAGACAAGGAAGAGTGTTGTGTGAAATATAATAATGTCTACACAAATATTGATTTGTTTAAGGACATTATGTCTTTAAACCGCAAGAAGACTAAATATACCTCACAAAGGACGGCTTTAAGATACACTTACTTGTCCTTCAATACTCAGCTATTAAATTGTATTTAGGGGTGTGCAAGAAACCAAAATAACCGAACCGTAACCATAATAACCGACACAACCGAACCGAAAAAACTGAAACCAATAAGAAACCAATGGTTTGGTTTTATGATTTTTTAAAAACCGATTTTTTCGGTTCGGTTTTGGTTTTGCGTGTAATAGAAACCGAAAAAACCAAACCGCAACCATAAAACCGAACTTGTAAATTTCAAAGTATATTCATACACTTATAAACATGACTAGTCTATAAATTATGATTTAATTTATGCTATCTAAAATAAATAGATGTTTAGGTTTCGAGCATAATTCTTTAATTTTTGTTTTTGGTAGATTAAATTATTTTTATTGAACTTTTTGTTGTTGTATTTTATTAATTGTAATTAATTTTAATGTTAAGTAATTATAAGAATCTATAGATTATGTTTAAAGATTAACAAAATGATTTAAGCTCAAAGGTTTTAGCTTAAATTTATTACTTTGAATGCATTTAAATTAAAAAAACAAAAAAAAAACTTGAAGCCCAAAAACAAAACCGAGAAAACTGAAACCGAAGTGAAAACCGAAAACCAAAAACCGAAAAAACTGAAACCGAACGGTTTAAAAAACCTAGAAACCGATATATCGGTTTTTGGTTTTGGTTTTAGCTTAAAACCGAACCAAACCGATCATGATCACCCCTAATTGTATTTATGAAACTTGTATGTATGGATTGATCTCAATCTATTTGGGAAATAATGTAAAAATGGGTTTTTCAACATGAGAAAAATGAAAAAATTGTTTTTCCATGTGTGAGGGATTGTTAGGATTTTTAATGCAAAAACCTAATAATAAAATTAGCTTTTCAATTTAAAGTATAATGTGAGTGTTTAAACTTAGAGTGGTTTCACATTTTAAGAAAAGCCTTGAAGGGTGTTTCACCTTTAGGTTCACTATAATACCAAAGCCTTAGTTGCTAGACACATTTAAACACACAAAAAACACAACTTTTAGGAGCTCTCTTATCTTTTTCTCTAACGATGTTCATCTTCATCTTCTTCATTCTTGAGGTAGGATTCGGGTTTTCATGTCTACCCAATAGTCAATTGTTTGAACTGTTGTACCATGTGAAACAAACGAGCTCTCTTGAAAAGTTTGAAATTTATTTTAAGAGATTCGTATTAAACATGAATCTTTAATCACCTTTTATTCCTTATTTCTATCTCATTTGCATTTATTTGTGTTTTATCTTATTTTGGTTGTAATAGTATTATAAACTTACCATTTTCCTTTCATTTTTAGTGTTGTTAAATACATAAAAGAGCTTTTATTTATATTACTAACGCTAATCCTACACCCCTGAATTTCAAGTAGGTGTCATGTAATCCAAACCACCCCTCACACCCCTTTATTTAATCAAAACTAGATAAAACACACAGATTGATTTAACACTAGTTGAAGTCTTGAGGCTTACCCTCTTTTAACACTCTTTAATTCTTTAACACAGATTTTTATTGCTTTTTTATGTGTGTGAAATTTTGGTCTCAAATCCTCCTTTCTGCTACACATCTATTGGTGAAGGCGTCAATTGGAAATATTCCTTGGTGCTACACATCTATAATTTTCCCAAATATATTGATATATACTATGTACGATGTACTCTTTCGACAATCCATTGGTTTTCTAATGAAGAATAATATTACAGCTACTAAAAATGTAAATCCGTTTACACATATTTTTAGGCATCTATATTAATTTTTAAATACACAAACAATTTTAAAAGTTGAGTAATATGATAAAAATACAAGAACTATCAAATTTTAAATCTTCATATAAATGTTAGGCGTTCTTATAAAAATCTATATTGCAAGGAATAGATATATATTTGCGTCAATTGTTTTCTTACGAATTCCGGTTAGAAGATGTAAACATAAATGAATTTCATTTAGTATTCGTTTGAATGATAGCTAGTAACTAATATAAATAACTTAATTTTTTATTTGTTATTTTTCCTATTATAATAAAAGTCAAAAGAATAAAGTAATTTTATCCATCACAAGTCGACACTTGGCGAAGTAATTTGTGGTTTTTCACAGTGACGTATCCAGAATTTTTTTTCATGGGGGGCGGAACTTTTTAAAGGTCGGTTGACTAATACGGTAACGTTATATAATAATTTTTTTCGAACCATTTCGGGTCCATGACGGGTTGGATCGGGTCGGCTCATTTTAAAAAAAAAGAAGACAATCAAACTAAATTTCATAAAACCAATAAAATCACGTCAAATGTCATTACAAAAACAGAACAAATGTACAATATACCTAAAGTTATTCTCTACGATGTTTTATTTTTTGAAATCTTTCCATAACATCTATGGAGACATTCCTAAGTAAATCTTTCTCCATAAAGCAAATACAACTATCGCTTAAATTTTCATCACCCATCCGATTATGCAAATCGGACTTCACGTACTTTATTGCCGAAAAACATCTTTCGACTGTTGTGGTTGCAACGAGTAATACGAGAGCTAGCTTCAATAAACGATATATCAATGTAAATGAAAGGTGTTTCTTTGTTTGAACCATTAAATGTACAAGACTTGATAAACCATCCAAGTTGGCAAATCGACTATCCACTTCTAAATTATCAATATAAATCTCTAGTTCAATCGGAAGTCTTCTTTTATCATTTTCATCGAAATCATTCGGGTACAACTCGAATAATCATAGTATTTTTGAAATGTCAAACCCACCAAAATTATCACAAGGACTCAAACTACTCAAACAAACAAGTAAGTTGGATGTTACCTCGTTAAAACGACACTCAAACTCCTGTATTTGCATATCTAAAACCGCATTGAAGCAATCGTACTAAAAAAATGCCGATATCAACTAGAGCAAACGAATGAGGACCATGATCAATAAGAACCAGAATGAATCTGACAATCTCATGAAAGATTATCAATATGATAACCTATAACATTCTCACACACAAAAACATATGAATCAATACAAGAACTCAGGACCCTAACTTCAGGGAAATAACAATGAGCATAACTGCTGGGAAAGATTGACAGAGGAGCGTGTGACCATCAGGCATCTTGAACACAAGCACATGTGGTGCTTATAAACCCTAATCTTCACCCGAACAACTTCACAACAAGTCTAATGAACCCAACAGCAACAACATAAGCAGGCCCAACTCGCAAATAAAAAACCCAACATTAGAAAAGATCATTAGAAAAGATCATTAGAAAATATTAGACATAAAATTAAATATAAGCATAAAAATTTAACATCCCCCTCAAATTTAATGGCTAAACAAATCTGTTAAGTGAAGTTTGGAACATAGAAACTCATGTTGTTTTGGGAGCAACCCTTTGGTAAACAAATCTGCAATTTGATCGGTAGAAGTTGTGGAAATAGTTTTAATTGTTCATGCATAAATTTTCTCGCGTAAGAAAAACAAATCAATTTCAAAATGTTTTGCTCTATCATGAAAGAATGGATTGACAACAAAAGACAAGGCTGCCTGACTGTCACAGAATAACAGGATAGGATTAAAAACAGTCACACCCAATTCCTTTAACACATTTACCAACCACATAACCTCACACGTAGCAACACACATAGATCGATATTCTGCTTCAGCAGATAGCCGAGCTACCATGGACTGTTTCTTGCTTTTCCAAGATATTACGGAGTTACCTAAGAAAACAGAGAACCCGGTAACAAATCTACAAGAATTAAGACATTTACCCCAATCGGAATCTACATATGCAACTAATTGAAATGAATTTGCTTTACTAACTTTTAAACCTTTCCCTAGAGCACTTTTAAGATATCTTAAGACTCTAAATGTAAGTTTTAAATGCACATTGGTTGAACTATGCATAAATTGGCTTAAGAACTACATAGAATAAGCAATATTTGGGCGAGTATGAGACAGATATATTAATTTACCAATTAATTGTTATATCTAGTGACATTATCTAAAACATTAGAATCTTTATCACATAAAGCACACATAATATGATGTTGTTCAAGACGTGTAGACACAGGTTTGCACGCAGTCATGACGAACTCAACTAACAAGCCAACACAATATTAACATTAAGATAAAATCAAATAAGATTCACTTCTAAGTACTTCTATGTAAGGCCCCGTTCCCGAAGACCTTATAGTTGGTCAACCACAATATTTAATACATTATATATTATAAATATACAAACTCAAGCAGTGGAATTACTATATCAAAAGCCATTCATTCTTTTTAAAACATTGTTGTTGTGCAATACACTATTGTTTGACCGATTACAAAAGAATTGTTTAACTGCATTACAAAACAACAGCAACATGAAATACAAATGGATGTCAGTCTTTCCCTGCCGAGTAGCTTCACCCTCATGCCATCCTCAGCAATAATTACGTGCCAACTGAAAATGTATAAAAGTCAGCGTTGCTGAGTGAGTTCTAGTTTTAAAAATAATAAAATACTTTCTGTACTAGAAAGTATATGAAGATACTCTTTCTGTGAAATACAACCCTTTACTTCGTATGCAAGCACGCATTGATTATATGAACAAATACTATTTGTTCTCATTACTGTATGCCTTGTTTACTCTGTATTCTTTTATCTTTATCTTTCACCATCTGTATGGACCAATGAGCAATACCCTAAACTGTATGCGCGGTGAAAACTGGTGATGGGCCATCTACATCCTTCAAAAGGGTTCTGTTTACTGTATACAAGGCCGACCCAATCACCTAGGGCACGCTATAAAGGTCCTGCCAATCTCAATTGACTGGCCATATGTGCATAATAGGGTAGCTAACCCGCAACACAGTTGAGCTAACGACAACATGGTCGTGTACCTTCTGTAAGCTTGCAAGACTTGTTAACATTTATTAATGTTCCTCTTCTCTTCTTTATTGCTCTTCCTCTTTATTATTACAATATACTTTACATTATGATAATAAACATACCACGTAAAGTCACACACTATAAGTAATAATAATAATAGCAATAATAATAAGGAACAATCATAAGGCAATCATAAAACAATCATAATCATGCATGAAACCCATCATTAATAAACCCTAGCCAAACCTCGGTCAAAACCCTAAGAGCACAAACTCCCAAGAATTCTATAATAAATTCTAAGTGTTAGGCGCTTAGACACTATTTGGGCGCATGGGCCCTGTTTGGGCGTTTCATCACTATTCAGGTGCATCAGCCAACACTTAAAATATTTTAACACTTAGGCGCATAAACCTTTCAGGCACATGAACTATTCGGGCGTATGGTCCATTCGGACTCATGGACACTTAGGCGCATGGGCTATTCAGACGCATGAATACTTAGGCGCATGGGCCACTTGGGCGCATGGGCACTATTGGGGCGCATGGGCCTACACTTAGTCGTCCGACTAATATTTCTAGGCGCATGGACTACTGTTCAGGCCCATGGGTTACACTTAAATTCTTCTAAGGCATTCCCAGGCGCATAAGCCTTATTTAGGCGCATGAACCTTCTATACAACATGTTTCTAGGATGTTTTCAAACCCAATCATCAAGCTTATCTATTCTAAGCTTACCAAGGCTATTCTAAACAGGAACAATCTATAAGCATCTAAGAATCATCATCCAACATGCATAATACATACGGGTATACACACATAAACATTGTATAATCATTTTAATACATTTTGCAGCCCCAAAGAGAGTTTAAAACAAGTAAAAACCAAGGTCTAGAACTCACCTGGTGCAACTTGGGTGTTTCTTCCTTCTAACCCGCTTGCAAATAAGTTCAAACACCTAAAAACACACCAAAACACACACACACGGACACACACACAAGCATACAAGCACATAAGCATGTAACCGAGATAATAACCCAACATGAACACTTAAAACTCCGAATTCATACCTTGAATTCAATTCTCTTCTTTTCTTCTTCTTCAAAACCCGAAGTTTTTGCTCTCTTTCTCACTAAATCGAAGAAAAGTAGTGATGTGAAGTGAGGGTGGGCGGTCATGCCCACCTTTACACCTACTTTTGTACTTTTTCCCCATTTACATTTTTAACCCCTCCACTTGGGCTTATTGATGTTTCCTTCTTTTATTCTTCATTTATTATTCTTCTTTTAAAAGAATAACCAGGTGTTACAAGTCTACCCCCCTTAAATAGGTTTCGTCCCTGAAACCTATTATTCCTCAAACAGACGAGGGTAATGCTGTCTCATCTCCTCCTCAGTTCGCCACGTAGATTCGGATCCATTCCTGTGCTTCCACTGTATAGGCACAAGAGGAACCACTTTATTCCTCAGTCTCTTCTCTTTTCGATCGATGATTGCCACTGGTTGCTCCACATAATTGAGCCTTTCGTCTACTTCGATATCCTCCAGTGGAACAATCATGTCTTCATCAGCTAAGCATTTTCTCAGATGAGATACATGGAATGTCGAGTGAATTCCACTTAACTCATTTGGTAACTCCAATCTATAGGCCACCTCTCCTACTCAAGCATTGATTTGGAAAGGGCCTATATACCTTGGCTCAACTTGCCCCGCTTCCTGAATCGGATAATACCATTCCAAGGTGAGACCTTCAACATAACCCGGTCACCCACCTAGAACTCGATCGATCTGCGTCCTTTATCGGCATACGACTTCTGTCTATCTTTGGCAGCCTTCATGAAGGCTTTAATCTTCTCAAGCTTCTCGGTCGTAGCCTCGATTACCTCGACACTCCCCAATTCCTTCTGACTAATATCACCCCAACAAACGGTGTTTTGCATCTCCTACCGTATAGCATCTCATATGGTGGCATACCAATTATGGCATGATAGCTGTTGTTGTATGAGAATTCAGCTAACGGTAAGTGATCATCCCAACTTCCCCCAAAATCAATCACACATGCCCGAAGCATGTCTTCCAGTGTCTAAATGGTCCTTTCTGACTGACCATCCGTTTGGGGATGATAATCCGTGCTAATATGTAACCTCGTCCCCATGGCATCGTGGAATTCCTTCAAGAATTTGAATGTAAACCGGTGTCACGGTTAGATACAATAGACACCAGCACACCATGACGAGTTACAATTTCCTTGATGAATAGATCCGCGAACCTCTCAGATGAATATGTCTCGCGGATCGGTAGGAAGGGAGCACTCTTCGTCAGACGGTCGACAATCACCCATATGGCATCGTACCCTTTCGGAGTACGCGACAGCTTCTTAATGAAATCCATGGTGATGTGCTCCCACTTCCATTCCAGTTTGTCCAAAGGTTGAATCTTCCCATACGGCTTCTGGTGCTCGGCCTTCACCTGCGAGCAAGTAATGCACTTACTCACATACTCCACCACATCGCGCTTCATACCCGGCCACCAATAATCATTCTTCATATCTTGATACATTTTTGTGGCACCAGGATGAATGGATATTGAGTCTTGTGAGCTTCATCCATAATCCTCACACGTAGATCCCCAAAACGAGGAATCCACACCCGTCCAAATCGAGTTTTAACACCAAGTGTGTTTTCCCCCAATTCCCCAACCAGACCTCTCATCCTTTTAGAGTTAAGATGATCTTCCTTCAGTGCCTCATCTTGAAACTCTTGGACTTGCTTCATCACATCGGAGGTCATGATCAGTTGATATGCTTTCACCCAAATTGGCTCGGGCCTCTCTTTCGGCTAAGAGCATCAGCCACCACGTTGGCTTTGCCGGATGATAGTGGATCTCGCAATCATAATCTTTTATGAGCTCCAACCACCTCCTCTGCCTCATGTTCAGATTTTTGCTCGAAGAAGTACTTCAAGCTCTTGTGGTAGTGAAAATGGTGCACTTCGTCCCGTAGAGATAGTGCCTCCAAATCTTCAATGCAAAGACCATGCTGCTAGCTCCAAGTCATGAGTGGATAATTGACCTCATGAACTTCAACTGTCGGATGCATAAGCTATAACCTTCCCTCTCTGCATTAACACGCACCCCAACCCTGAGTAGGAAGCATCTGAATAACCACCAAATCCTCGCTTCCTTCGGGTAATGACAGAACAGGAGCTTGAGTCAACTTGCCTTTAACTCCTCGAATGCTTGCTCTTGAGCTTGACCCCATATAAACTTTACATCCTTTCGGGTCAACTGGTTAGTGGAGAAGCGATCTTGGAAAAGTCTTGAATGAACCTTCGATAATATCCCGCCAACCCCAAGAAACTACGAATCTCGGATGGCGTCTTCGATGACTTCCATTGCATCACTGCCTCCACTTTTGCGGGGTCTACCATAATCCCTGGGATTTACACATGACCTAAAAATTGAACTTCGCGCAACCAGAACGCGCATTGGAGAATTTGGCATACAACTTCTCCCTCTTAATGTCTCCAACACCTCCCGAATGTGTCCGGCATGCTCTTCTTTGCTCTTCGAGTAGATCAGAATCAATGAACACAATCACTGGTCTATCCAACATCGGCCGGCACACTCGATTCATCAAATCCATAAAGGCAGCTGGCGCGTTAGTTAGACCAAAAGACATAACGAGGAACTGTAGTGTCCATAACGCGTACGGAAAGCTGTATTAGGAATGTCTGTTCCTTCACCTTCAATTGATGGTAGCCAAATCGTAGATTATTCTCGAGAACAACTGGCACCTTGGAGCTGGTCAAACAAGTCATCAATCCTTGGTAACGGGTACCGATTCTTCACCGTCAACTTGTTCAGCTCTCGATAGTCGATGCACATTCGCATACTCCGTCCTTTTCCTTACAAACAATACCGAAGCACCCACGGAGAGATACTTGGTCAAATGAATCCCTTATCCATAACTCCTGTAATTGGCTCATGAGTTCCTTCATCTCAGTAGGAGCTAATCGATATGGTGTTTTGGCAACAGGTTGAGCACCGGGTATCACATCAATTTGGAACTAAATCTCTTGATCCGGTGGCATGCCGAGTAAGTTTTCCGGGAATACGTCCTAAAAGTCACACACCATTGGTACCTCGGATAATTGCGGTACCGATGCATCCATATCTTTCACGTATGCCAAGTAGGCACTACATCCACGTCTCATGCACTTCCCCGCCACCGCCATCGAAATCATCTTCGGGATTGTAGTAACGCGATCTCCATGAATCGTAACCAAACTCCCATCAAGTGCAACTAATCGAATCATCTTCTTGCGACATACAATGTTTGCTTCATAGGTTGCTAACCAGTCCATCCCTAGTACTACATCAAATCCACCTAGGGGCATCACGTGCAACCTAGCAGCAAACCTATGACCTTCTAGTTCTATAGCACAGTCCTCTATCACATCATTAATTCTTGTGGACTTGCCAATAGCGGTTTCTACATCGAATGATTCACTGACATTTCTACTACTAATACGCAACTTAGCACAAAAAGTAGTGGAAATAAAACTCCTACTAGCACCGGAATCAAACAATATAGAGGCACAAGTTTGGTTTAGTAGAAACATACTGACACAACATCGGGATCAGCTCTGGCTTCCTCCCGGGTCATGGTGTAAGCTCTAGCACCTGCCCTCTGCCCCCTTCCTCGGCTTCTTCTTCTCCGCTCTAGAGCTCTCCGCCCTCGGCTTCTTACTGTCTCTAGCGATGTGGCCAGGCTTGCCACACCTGAAGCATACAGTCATTCCTATCCTGCACTCACCGGTATGCTCTGTCCACATTCGCCACATTCTCGGTCCTGATCTTGACGACACCCTACGGTCATCCACCTTCACCTTCTTATTGTTTGGAGTAAAACCACCACGTCCAAACCTCTTCACATTCCAGTTCTTACCATCCCCACTCATCTTCTTTACCTCCACCACAGTCTCCCCTCGCTCATCATACAGCCTGCCCGCCAAATCCACCACCGATTGAAAGGTACCTGGCTAAGCAGCAATCAGGTGCTTGGGAATGTCAGCCGGCAGTCCTTGATGTACCTCTTGATCTTCATTGATACTGGTGTCACCTAATCCGGCACCAACCTCGCCATCTCATTGAATTTAGTGGTGTACTACTAGTGGGTCATGGTTCCCGCTTCAAGTTGCAAGAACTCCTTCTCAACCTTGTCCATTTCCCAGTGAGGACAGAACTCCTCACTAACGAACTTCTTAAACTCCCCCCATCAATCTTCCTGATGGCTCTGGCACCCACAACTTGAACAATATTGTCCCACTAACACAACGCTTAATCAACGAAAGAATGAGTTGCGAACTTCACCTTCTGTTCTTCGCGACACTCATTGATTTCCAAGACGGCTTCATCTCCCTCACCCAGCGGTGAGCGGCAGCAGCATTGCCATTTCCATCAAAGGTCGGGGGCTTACACCTTTGGAATGCCCCATAACTGCATCCTCCAGTTGCTGCCCCCACTATATCATCTGAAAGGATCAGTGATCTCAAGTTTGATGGATTAGAGTGTAACGTAGCGGAATAAGAACAAGAATTAGACAAATTATAGCAAGAATTTGATATTCGTATGCATTATGAACAAATACGGTTGTAAAGAGAGAATATATTTCTGTGAAAAGGAATGTTTCAATAATATCAAATGTTTCTGCTCAATCATTCACTATTACAATAAGGTTGACACTCCTTATATAGAGTGCAATCACTGCTGATATCACGGGATAGTGACATCTGGCAGATTTGTTACAAAAATAACTAAAACTTAACAAACTACTGAAATGTTCACAACTACTGAGAACATATCAGAGTGCTAAAGTATAAAACATAAAATACTGATACGAAACTACTGAAACTACAACGACTGAAGAACAAGCTTTCAGTCGTTTTACAAAACTACAGAAAGGAAAACATAAAACTACTGATACGAAACTACTGAAACTACAACGATGAAGAACAAGCTCTTCAGTCATTTTACAAAATACAGAAAGGAAAACATAAATTACTGAAAGAAAAACCATCACAACTACTGAAGAATACCTCTTCAGCTGTTGTGACAACGATTGATACTTGGTCTTCAGCACTTGTCTTCAGACTTTGTCTTCAGCACTTGTCTTCAGACTTTGTCTTCAGCACTTATGTCTTCAGACTTTGTCTTCAGCACTTGTCTTCAGACTTTGTCTTCAGCACTTGGTCTTCAGACTTTGTCTTCAGCACTTGTGTCTTTAGACTTTGTCTTCAGCACTTGTCTTCAGACTTTGTCTTCAGCACTTGTGTCTTCAGACTTTGTCTTCAGCACTTGTGTCTTCAGACTTTTGTCTTCAGCTGTTGTGGACTTCAGCAGTTGTTGTGACGTCTGTGGGACTTAAGGTTTTTCTGATCCGGCTCTCTTGGTTCTTTTGGTCCAACAAACTCCCCCTGAACCAATGCAGCCAAAACCTTAATTTATTGAGGTCCCACTTATTGTTGGCAATAAGATTGGTCTTTTTCCTTCTTGATCAGCTAAGAAGATGACCCAATTAAGCACTGGCTGGGAATAGATTTCTGAAATTTGGTTGGCATAGTATGGATAGGAGCCTTGACTTTGGGGAACTGGACACAGGGCTGTGGTCCTATCCATGAAATCTACTTCCCATGTATAAGCCTGTAGGATTCTCGGTGTATGCTCTGAGAAACATAATTTGTTCTTCATGGTAAGATTTTAAGCTCCACCATCAAACAATCCTTCACGGCCATACAGCTCTGAAATGTACTTAGCCTGTTTGCCATTTTGAGCTCAACTGTTGTGATCTGTCTGTATGCAAACTCATCTGGGTGAGTCCTTCAAGTAACAGACTGAGCTTATTTGTTTGAAGTTCTCAAGCCTCTTGTAGACTAACCCCTTTTTAATTACTCTGTTCTCTAACATCTTTTGGGGTGGCTGTTTAGTTTCATAGGCCTTCTTGAAATCTTCTACAATTTCCCAGGGTGATACTACAAGGACCACTGTGATCTCTTCATCTACGATCCTTTTTACTTGGCCCTTGTATCTCGAAGGAATGTCTTTCTTCACAATTCTGTGAGCCACCCTAGGATCAGGCCATATTCTCACCTTTTCTTTGATATTGAAATGTGTTAGCAAGGGTGTACAATCTCAGAGCTTCCTTCTTCATACTGATTATTGATGGAAGAAGCAGCATAAGTTTTGTCTATGCTTTTCAGAATCTCATCATCATGAAGCTTTTGCTGCTGTTCTTCTTCTATCTTTACTCTCACAGCTTCCATCTGTGAGGTGGGAGTGATGGGGCATAGGTTTGGTTTTAGGCAAAGTTAGGACTGCGGAAAGAGGCAGCCTATCTTTCGTCATCATCCTTCTCTTCTTCTAGCCTCAACACCCTTCTCTCTTCTTCTGGGTGCATCATCGGCTGTGGTTTTGAGGGTAAAGGAATTGGTTTAGTGGGTTGTGGTAGTGGTGATTTTGAAGTGGGAGGTTTTGCAGGTTGTTCTAGCATTCTTGTAGTGAGTGAGGCTTTGAGTGTTTTGCTAGTTCCTTTCTATTCCCAGCACCTGCCTCATTTAGTGCTTCAATCACCAATCCTTATGTATGCTTCAGACGAACAGATCTTGGTGGTTATTGCCAAGATACTGTCCTTGGTCCATGACTTAATCTCGATCAATGATCTCCCAAGGTACTTTGCAATGAATCTGATCATGATCTCTAGTCTTTCTCTTTCTAATGCATCATAACTTGCCCATCTTGAGTTAATTTCTTCAACTTCAAGTCTCCTAATCTCTGAGTCAAGCTGTGCAGTATCGAACCCCTGTCTATACAGTTGATCAATAATGGAGTCCATTGATTTACTGTGTGTAGCATCCGCCATTTTGATCATCTCATCGAGTTTGAGTTCTTTTCTTTTCCTTCAACCTTTCTCTTCTTATATGTGACATGAAAGTCTTGTGACTTTCACCCACTTGATCAATGCCAGCTCCCTTCACAACTCCTCTCCTCCAGTATCTCCTTTTCTTTCTTCCCCTCTATGCTCTTCCTCTTTGCTTTCACTGACTGACTCTCCCCCTTTTTGGTTGCATTGGTTGCAAGGGTTTGAGTAGCAGAAAGCCTTGTGCTCACAATCTCCTCCACAGGGGTTGTATGATTGAGGGAAGCCTCTCATCCATGGTTTTGATCACAATGTCTGTGATCAGTGGGGTGATGAGAGGTAGGGATTGCTGAAAGATAGCAGCTGTTTGCTCAGAGGGGTTCTATCCCTGAGAAGCAGTGCCAGAAATAGAAGCTGGTGGCTCGGAAGTTTTGAGTGGCTGAGTGTGTGGGAGACCTTCAGGTGAAGGTGCCATCTGTGGGTTTATGTTGGTGGCAGATGGACTTGCTTGTGAGAGAATTGGTCAAGTAGTCTTTGTAGTCTACTGACTTCTTCCTCAAGAATTGTGTTCTGGGCCAGAACATCATAAAAGAAGCCCAGGTCATCATCAGCAGATGCTGAATCACCTGACCTCCTGCTTGTAGCAGGATGTACATGCACTGGGTGTAGACCAGTTGTAGCATGTGCCCCTTTTTCTTGGAACTGGGGACTTCCAGCCTCAGGACAATGTCCTTCATCAGCTGTTGCCTCTGGTGAGGTCTTAGCTATGTTACCAGCCTCAGTCTGATCATGTGCTGATTCAGAAGAGGTGGCAGCCTCACCAGATGTTCTGGTCTCCATATCCACACCAGGAGATAGAACAGTTAAACCCTCGTGCTGTGGGCTGTCAGGAGCAGGTTGATCCTCTTCCTCAATTGCTGTGGTTTTCCCTTTTGTTGGTGTTTGTTGGGGAGGAGGAGAGGCATGCAGCTGAGTCAGCACGTTTGCAATAATAAGAGTAGGACTTTGTGGGGCGGTTGCAGTGGGAGATGGGGTAAACGCATTATGCACCTGGGGAGAATGGTGCTCTTCAATGGCAATCTCCTCAAATGAGGAAGATCCCAGATTAGTGGGTACCCCTTCTTTGGTTGCTGCAGGCTCCTTTTAAGAGGAATCTTGAGTGCTGTGGCTAGTGAAGTCCTTGTATCCACTAGGGGTTATAACCAGTGGATATAGCCTGCGTTTGTGTTGTAGGGGCATCCTCAGGGGACTCATTTCCCTGAGTAGCCTTTTTTGTCTTCTTTTTAGTGGGTTTGTGGGGACTTTGGATTTGGAGGTGGTGGCTGTGGGTCCAGCTGTGTGGGTTTGCGCAGCTTGGCAGCCATTTTAGTGATTGGTCAGAGTTGTGTCGGGAGTATACTTCAGGCAATACACACCGTAGCAGGACTCCCATGCCAACAAGTCCCTCAGCTTGAAGCTGGTTTTCAATTATAGCCATTATGAACTGAACGAGGATATAATATCCAACGGTTAGCAAGTGTTTTTGGGCCATATCCTTGAGCTCTAAAAATAGTATTTCAGTAAAATTTAAAGGTTGTTGCTCAAGGATGGAGACATTACCTGTAAATGTCTCCATCCTGGAAATTTACCACCTTGTGCCACCTTGTGGACATTTGATCCCATGATGAAGTCTTGGGGCAAGGCAGACATTTACCAGGTGAAAGATGAGACGTCGGCATCCTGGAAATGTTTCTTCAATATGGTAGATGCACTCAGGTTACCCTGGTATCCATGCTGGGCAAATGATTGATCGATTGTGCCCTTTGGATAACCAGTGGGAAAGTGGCATCATCCAGATTTAGGTTTGGCGAAGAATGTCTGGAGTAATGACCACTTTTTGATGATGGACAAACGATTGAAGAGACTCTGTGTCATTCTCCTCAGAGAAGAGTGACCTTTGTCCAGAATTGATTAAGAGATTCGACATATATGTGGGATTTAACAGAATAGCCGTTTTGTAAGGTGACTGAACCATTAAATCAATGGCGTTGTGAAACTTGGTCCAGTATGGTGATTTTGTGAGATGTGCGACACAGTGTGTCGAGGTTTTAGTTGCATGGTCGCCATTGATGAAGAGAGGTTACAGAGTTTTTTTTGAACGTTAGGTTTGAGAAGAGAAGAAAGTAAAAACTCTGAAGGTGGGATAAGGTATTAAAGGGTAGGGTTAGAAAACGACTAAAGTTTTGGTGTTAGTCATCAGTTGTTGAAACTACTGATGACGTGGTATTAACTTTCAGAGGTGTGGAATGACTGACCGTATTGGTGTGATCAGCAGTTGTTATAAAACAACTGAAGACTTGGTTTTAACCGTCAGACGTTGAAACAGCTGAAGTCTCTGATTTAGTCATCAGTAGTTATAAAACTACTGAGATTTAGTCATCAGTAGTTATAAAACTACTGAAGACAGTTTTGACTTCAGGTGATGAAACAACTGAGGACTTGGTATTAGTCATCAGTAGTTGGGAAACTATTGAAGACTTTGGTTTTACCATCAGTTGTTGTAAACAACTGAAGACTTGGTGTTAGTCATCAGTAGTTGTGAAACTACTGAAGACATGGTTTTGCTTCAGTTGTTAAAAAGAAACAGCAGTTGGGAAACTACTGAAGACAAAAAGGCTCATCAGTAGTTGTCGTCAATTCATTGCTTTTTAGCTGTTTCATACTGTCCTCAACACGTACTCAAGACGTTTTCATCTGTTTTCAGATGTTTCATAGGACATCAGTACGTATTTGTATTTCTGACAACAGTAGTTGTAGCTACATCAGTGTTGTAACTACATCAATTGTTTTAACAAATAAAGTACTTGAGTACTGAGAAGTTAAGCTCTAGTAGTTTTAAAGAAAACTTCCGGTGGGAAAATAACTTCAGTACTTATATATATGACAATAATAACTAATGATCATCAGTACTTGTGAGCTGAGATCATCAGTAGTTGTCACTTATTCTAGCTGCAGCATACCAAGCCTAACACTAGGTTTTGGAAAGTTGTGCTATCCAAGGGCTTAGTGAAAATGTCTGCAAGCTCATCAGCACTAGGAACAAATTTTGGATCAATCAGACCTTTTTCAAAACAATCTCTAATAAAATGGTGTCGGATTTCAATATTTAGTCCTAGAGTGCTGGACAGGATTCTTGACAATACAAAGAGCTGAAGAGCTGTCCATAACAATGGGGTCTTAGTCTCTGTTATACCATAATCCAATAATTGGTTTTAAAGCCAGAGTACCTGAGATGTACAGCTTGCAGCAACAATGTACTCTGCTTCAGCAGTTGATGTAGCAACTGAGGTGCTTCTTACTCTGCCAAGAAATCAAGCAGTTGCCTAGGAATGGCATCCTCCAGAAGTGGACTTTCTTGTCAACTTACACCCTGCATAGTCACTGTCAGAAAAAGCAACCAATTTACCAGAATGTCTAGTAGAATACCATAAACCTAGAGATGGAGTGCCTTGCAAATATCTAAAGATCCTCTTGACTGCAATCAAATGAGACTCCTTAGGTGCAGCCTGAAATCTAGCACAAACACATGTAGCAAACATAATATCTGGTCTAGAAGCTGTTAAGTACATCAAGGACCCAATCATACATTGTAAAGTGTTTCATCAACCACTTCACTTTTTGATCTGTATCCAGTTGTGTGGTGTTGCACATGGGAGTAGAACAGGGCTTACACTTTTGTAAATCAAACTTTTCCAAAAGATCTTTTGTGTATTTGGACTGATGAATGAAAATTCCATCAGTCTTTTGTTTGATTTGCAAACCCAGAAAGAACTGTAATTCTCCCATGGCACTCATTTCAATTCTGTTTCATCACTTTGTAAAGGCATCACACAACTATGGATCAGAGGATGCAAAAATAATATCATCTACATAAATTTGAACAAGTAGATTATGCTGCCCAGCTTTCTAATGAATAAAGTCTTATCTATGGAGCCTCTAGTGAAATTATTTTCCAGAAGAAAGTTTGATAATGTCTCATACCAGGCTCTAGGAGCTTTTTTTCAACCATAAGAGCCTTATCAAGCTTATACACCCAATTAGGATGTTTATTGTCCTCAAAACCTGGTGGTTGACATACATAAACTCTTCTTTAATTTTCCCATACAAAAATGCACTTTTGACATCCATTTGAAAAACTTTAAGGTTGTGATAAGCCATAAGCTAAAACAATCGAATTGCTTCCAGTCTGGCTACAGGGTCAAAGGTTTCATTATAATCAATGCCTTCCTCTTGTGGAAACCCCTGTACAACCAGTCTGGCCTTGTTCTTAACAATAAGCCCATTTTCATCAGTTTTGTTCCTAAACACCCATTTAGTGCCTATTGCACACTTACCTGGAGGTAGAGGAACCAGTTCCCACACTTGCTGTTTCTTGAACTGAAGAAGCTCAAGCTGCATGGCTTCAACCCATCCATTGTCCCTTAAAGCAATGTGATAGTTCTTTGGCTCTTGCTGACTAATGAAGAGAGCATAGAAGCAGAAATTAGACAATTGACTTCTTGTTGAAACGCCAACATTGATATCACCAATGATTTGAGACATAGGGTGATTCTTCAGATCTTGGTACACAATAAGATCTGTGCAAGTGTTTGTAGCAGGCTCAGCAGCAACAGATGGTGATGGGATGGTGAGGTGAAGCATTCCTTGAAACCAATAGTAGATGGTAATTCAAAGGAAGTTGAAGTTGTAGAAATCTCATCAGCATTTGTTGTGGATTGTGCTACTGAAGCCACAGGAACATCAGGTCTAGCTGAATCAGGCAAGTTGATCACTAAAATTGAAAAGGTGATTACTGATATCATCATCATCATCAGTAACACCAGATGGATGACTAGCTACAGAAGATGATGGATTCATATGATCTACAACAGCAGGTGGTTGATAAGGAACATATTGCAGAATGTCCAGATCAAACAACTCCACAAGGTTTTGTGGAATTGTATCCTTAGGGGATTCATTGAACTTCACATGCAAGGTTTCTTCAACTATCTTTGTCCGACAGTTGAATACTCTATAAGCCTTGCAAGTGGATGAATACCCAACAAAATACCCTGCATCCACCTTAGAATCAAACTTTTGGAGTTGATCCTTTGTGTTGAGAATGTAACAGGGACACCCAAATGCTCTAAAGAATGAAATCAAGGGGCTAAATGATGTAAAACTTCATAAGGAGAGTTTCATCAACCTCTGATTTACTAAGGCTCTATTCTGTACCAGCAGGCTGTATTGACAGCTTTAGCCCAAAAGGTCAGTGGCAGACCAGAATCAACCAACATGGACCTTGCAGCTTCAATGAGGGTCCTGTTCTTTCTCTCCACTACTCCATTTTGCTCTGGAGTCCTTGGGATGCTATACTGCCTCTTGATTCCCTTTGATAAGTAAAACTCATCAAGAGTGTGGTTTCTGAATTCAATACCATTGTCACTCCTCACACACTTAACTGGTAGGGAATACTGCTTCTCAACGTGTAGCACAAAGTTCATAATGGACTGAGCAGCCTCATCCTTTGAATGCAAGAAGAAGGTCCATACATATCTAGAGTAATCATCCACAATTACCAGACAGTATTTCTTCTTTCCATACTCATTACCTTCACAGGACCAAAAAGATCCATGTGCAGTAGTTGTAAGCAGGCATTAGACTTGGACTCTTCTATGGTGGGAATGAAACTTTATGTTGTTTCCCTTTTAAGCATGCAGTGCAGATTTCATCACAATTGAACTCCTTTATTGAAGACCTCTCACTAAACTCTTGTGGATCAGCTGATTCATGTTTTTGAGATTAACATGACCCAGCCTTCTATGCCACAGTTTAGATTCTTGGAGAGAGGCCTTGGAGAACAAGCATGGATGGCCTCTCAACTCAATTTTCTTTGACAGATCCAAGGCATATACTCTTCCTATCCTGTTAGCCTTCAGGAGAGTATTATCATCCAGTACTTTGTCAATCAGGCTCAGAACCTTGGAAGACAGAATCCTATAGTTCTGGCTTGTGAAAAGAGCAACATGTCCTTTGTCACACATCTGACTGACACTCAACAGATTGTATTTGAGATTCTCCACATGGTTGACATCATCAAATCTAATATCTCCATTAGACACAAATCCCTTTCCAATGATGTAACCTTTAGCATCATTTCCAAATGAGACAAATCCCTTCTTTCCCTAAGAGTAATCATGAAGAAGAGAGCTGCTCCCAGTCATGTGCATGGATCCTCCACTGTCCACATACCAGATGCTTCTTTGGCATGCTGAAGAACCCTGCACAATCATAAGAAACTAGTTAGCTTTGAGACCCAAACCTTTTTGGTTTTGGGACTGACTTTATCAACAGATTTAACCATAGCTGGTTTCTATGATTAACAGCTGATGAAGATGGAGATGGTGCTGAAATGGATTTGGGCCTGGAATTCCTCTCCAGTGGTTTGATCACATGGGTTTCAAGTTGGTTAACTCTCCCCAACAGATGCTGAACCATCATAACAAGTGTGTCTGATTTGAAGCTCGAGTTCAGTTCATTTGACACTCCAAAGCTTGTTTTTGATGAGTTCCTGTGACCCACCATTTCCTCCTTCTTAGACTTCACAGACTTAGTCTTATGTTTATCATGAGGAACAATATCAGCTGTCTTTTGATAAACTGCATCCTTCTTAGTGGATTTGGGTAAGGCCTTGGGTTTATCAGGTTGAGATGATTGTGCTACAAACTTGGTCTCAAACTCAGTTTTCATTTTATTTATTTCTAGTTTAATGAGCTTATCCCTTTGGAGCTTTAACCCTTTTTGTACCAACATTCATCAGATAGATGATTGAATTTACCACAAATTTCACATGGTTTATTCTTCATCTTGGACATCTTTACTACTGAAGTGGAAACTACTGAAGGTGTGATCTTCAGTACTTTCCTCCTATCAGTACTAGGTACTAAAGGATTTGTAACAGCTGAAGACTGGTAATTCAACTGTTTTCCATCCGTCCTATAGACTGTTTGATGGATTCCTCAGCAGTTGTTAGTCCTGTATTTCAACTGATTTGAAATGCTTTTCAAATGTTGGGTCTCTTTCAGTACTTGAGGTACATTGAGGAACAACATCTGAAGTACTCAGCTTCATATGAGTCTTAGTAGTTAGACCATCAGTCAATTTATTTGTTGAGATCTTAACACTGATTTCATTCTCTGATCTTAGATTATCATTGGAGAATGACTCACACGATAATGTGGTTTGGAGATTGCTTTCACTTTCAGACTTAACTATGGAGTTAGGAGTAAAGTCTGTTGGTGGAGCAGTATGGTTGTAACCAATGCCAAACTTCACATTTGAAGCAGTTTGCTTGCTAAGAAGCATTTCAAATCCCTTGCATAATGAGACCCAGCGTTCACACTCAACTTGGGTCACTGCAAGTTTTTCTTTGAGACTCCTGTGGTCTTCCAGAATAACCTCTAGCTTGGCCTTTTCATCATTTAATTGGCATTTAAGCTTATAAATCTCATCACTTTTACTGTTAAGAGCAGACTCACGCTCAGCTTTTCTTTTGAAAATGGTTTTCTCAAGCTCAAGTTTTTGATTTATTAATGCTACATTTGCCTCTCTAATAGAGACAAAGGCAGCTATGCATGATTCAAAACATAACTTGGCTTTAGCCTCTGAAGATACCTGAGTTACCTGTGAAGATAATGCATTTGAACAGGAACCCTCAGTAGACTCCAGGGCCATGAGAACAAGATTTCCAAAAGGGTGTTCACCACCATGTTGACTAGCACCAGCATAGTATTGCTCAGTGTGACCAGACAAGTTATCAGGTAAGCTACTCCAGTCAACAACTCCAGGTGTGAAGAAGCTGTGATGAGGTTGTGATTGAGATGGAGATGGTTGAGGTTCTGGTGTGCATGAGATTGTGGTACAATAGGAGCTTGAACTTGATTTGACTATGGCATATAATAGCAGGGATAAGGATATGGACATTTGACCCTGAGGAACAAAATATGCAGGAGATTGAGGGTGTGATGAATGACTAGAACCAGCAGAGTGTTGCCTTTGGAATTGTGAATTGTTATTGGAAAAGTCAAAAAGGGTGCAGAAGTGTTAGATCCAGTTGATCTACACTCTCTTGCAAAGTGTCCAAGCCTGTGGCATTTGTGACACTTCAACTTGCTCTTGTCAAAACCGACTTTGGTTTTGTCAGAGAGTCCAGGAAATTTCTGCCAGTTCTCTTGTAGAATTTCTGAGATCTGATATTGATCAAGGCCATTTGGCTCAAAATATCCATCTCTTCTAAATCATCATCAGCAATGCCCTTCAAATCATCCATGATAAAGCATAGATTGTCACTATTATTACCAAATGACAATCAACACTTACAAAGGCATGATTAGAGTTGTTTGAGGTGAAATCAATATGCTCATCATATTGGCATTCTGATCTTGCATACTCTGACTCATGACTTACCAAGGCAGTGTTTCCTGGTACAAAATCATCAGTGAGCTTTCCAGATGATGACAGTTTTCGTTTCTGTTCTATCTCTCTCAAATGTGAGCAATTCCCATGGAGTTGGGTGAGAGATAGTTTGTCCGAATTTGCACTGGAGCGTAGGACAATATTATATGTGTCCCATCTCTCAGGCAGTGATCTGAGAAATCTGTTATTCATCTGGCTGTTTGTGTACTCATGTTTGACCATTTTTAATTCAGAGATCAAACAAGAGAACCGCTCAAACTGTTGAGTCAGTGTCTCAACCTTCCTATGAGAGAATGTCTCATATTGTTGGGCAAGGATTTCTCTATTATTTGCCAAGACTCATCTGTTCCTCCAAATTGTTCTTTCAAGGCATTCCAGAGGTCATGGGCAGTTTCATAATGCATTAGCCCAGAATAGATTTCATTGGGCAGTGCCATGGCTAGAATTCCATGGGCTTTTGCATCAATCTCAAACAATTTCTTATCCTCATCTGAGTATTGCTCCCTCCTCTTGAAACCATTTGATTGGTTTCCGGGTTATTCACCATAGGCTTGTGTGGACCATGTATGATTGATGTCCAACAACCTGAGCTGTTAACAGACAGGTGATGGAGCATTCGTCGTTGCCATATGTTGTACTCATTCCTAACCAGCATCGGAGGCTTGGTTGAGGAACCAGTATTGTGACGATCATTGGAAGGAGTAGTCATTTTAGGTCCAAATACAATTTAATTCAAGCTTTTAAAAGATTTTACACAGACCACAACAGACTCAATGAAAACCAAGAATAAATTTCAGGATGAATGACCAAAAACACAGAAAATTCAATCTCTATAACCGTTTCTTGCAACAATGCTAATTCAATCAAACTTAGATCTTGGATAGCAGTTTCAATGATCAATTATTAGATCGATCAATGATGAACCAGCTCTGATACCATTTGACAGGATCAGTGATCTCAAGTTTGATGGATTAGAGTGTAACGCAGCGAAATAAGAACAAGAATTAGACAAATTATAGCAAGAATTTGATATTCGTATGCATTATGAACAAATACGGTTGTAAAGAGAGAATATATTTATGTGAAAAGGAATGTTTCAATAATATCAAATGTTTCTGCTCAATCAATCACTATTACAATAAGGTTGACACTCCTTATATAGAGTGCAATCACTGCTGATATCACGGGATAGTGACATCTGGCAGATTTGTTACAAAAATAACTAAAACTTAACAAACTACTGAAATGTTCACAACTACTGAGAACATATCAGAGTGCTAAGTATAAAACATAAAACTACTGATACGAAACTACTGAAACTACAACGACTGAAGAACAAGCTCTTCAGTCATTTTACAAAACTACAGAAAGGAAAACATAAAACTACTGATACGAAACTACTGAAACTACAACGACTGAAGAACAAGCTCTTCAGTCGTTTTACAAAACTACAGAAAGGAAAACATAAAACTACTGAAAGAAAACCGTCACAACTACTGAAGAAGACCTCTTCAGCTGTTGTGACAACGACTGATACTTGGTCTTCAGCACTTGTCTTCAGACTTTGTCTTCAGCACTTATCTTCAGACTTTGTCTTCAGCACTTGTGTCTTCAGACTTTGTCTTCAGCACTTGTCTTCAGACTTTGTCTTCAACACTTGTGTCTTCAGACTTTGTCTTCAGCACTTGTGTCTTCAGACTTTGTCTTCAGCACTTGTCTTCAGACTTTGTCTTCAGCACTTGTGTCTTCAGACTTTGTCGTCAGCACTTGTGTCTTCAGACTTTGTCTTCAGCTGTTGTGGACTTCAGTAGTTGTTGTGACGTATGTGGGACTTAAGGTTTTTCTGATTCGGCTCATTGGTTCTTTTGGTCCAACATCATCAGTGAGCACGCATTGACTATATGAACAAATACTATTTGTTCTCATTACTGTATGCCTTGTTTACTTTGTATACAAATATACAAACTCAAGCAGTGGAATTACAATATCAAAAGCCATTCATTTCTTTTTAAAACACTGTTATTGTGCAATACACTATTGTTTGACTGATTACAAAAGAATGTTTAACTGTATTACAAAACAACAACAACATGAAATACGAATGGATGTCAGTCTTTCCCTGTCGAGTAGCTTAACCCTCATGCCATCCTCAGCAACAATTACCTGCCAACTAAAAATTTATAAAAGTCAGCGTTGCTGAGTGAGTCCTACTTTTAAAAGTAATAAAATACTTTCTGTATGTTGTATATGAAAATACTCTTTCTGTGAAATACAACTCTTTACTTTGTATGCGAGCACGCATTGACTATATAAACAAATACTATTGTTCTCATTACTGTATGCCTGTTTACTTTGTATACAAATATACAAACTCAAGCAGTGGAATTACAATATCAAAAGCCATTCATTTCTTTTTAAAACACTGTTATTGTGCAATACACTATTGTTTGACTGATTACAAAAGAATGTTTAACTGTATTACAAAACAACAACAACATGAAATACGAATGGATGTCAGTCTTTCCCTGTCGAGTAGCTTAACCCTCATGCCATCCTCAGCAACAATTACCTGCCAACTAAAAATTTATAAAAGTCAGCGTTGCTGAGTGAGTCCTACTTTTAAAAGTAATAAAATACTTTCTGTATGTTGTATATGAAAATACTCTTTCTGTGAAATACAACTCTTTACTTTGTATGCGAGCACGCATTGACTATATAAACAAATACTATTTGTTCTCATTACTGTATGCCTTGTTTACTTTGTATTCTTATATCTTTATCTTTCACTATCTGTATGGACCAATGAGCAATACCCTAAACTGTATGCGCGGTGAAAACTGGTGATGGGCCATCTATATCTCTCAAAAGGGTTCTGTTTACTGTATACAAGGCCGACCCAATCACCTAGGGCACGCTGCAAAGGTTCCTGCCAATCTCAATTGACTGGCCCTGTGTGTATAATAGGGTAGCTAACCCGCAGCACAGTTGAGCTAACTAGAACATGGTCGTGTACCTCCTGTAAGCTTGCAAGACTTGTTAACATTTATTAATGTTCCTCTTCTCTTATTTATTGCTCTTCCTCTTTATTATTATGATATACTTTACGTTACGATAATAAATATACCACGTAAAGTCACACACTATAAGTAATAATAAAAATAGCAATAATAATAAGGAACAATCATTAGGCAATCATAAAACAATCACAATCATGCATGAAACTCATCATTAATAAACCCTAGTCAAACCTCAGTCAAAACCCTAAGAGCACAAACTCCCAAGAATTCTTTAAAAAATTCGAAGTGTTAGGCGCTTAGACACTAGTTGGACGCATGGGCCCTGTTTGGGCATTTCATCACTATGCAGGCGCATCAGCCAACACTTAAAAGATTTTAACACTTAGGCGCATGAACCATTCAGGCGCATGAACTATTCGGACGTATGGTCCATTCGGACGCATGGACACTTAGACGCATGGGCTATTCAGATGCATGAATACTTAGGCGCATGGGCCACTTGGGCGCATGGGCACTATTGGGGCGCATGGGCCTACACTTAGTCGTCCGACTAATATTTCTAGGCGCATGGACTACTGTTCAGGCGCATGGGTTACACTTAAATTCTTCTAAGGCATTCCCAGGCGCATGAGCCTTATCTAGGCGCATGAACTTTCTATACAATATGTTTCTAGGATGTTTTCGAACCCAATCATCAAGCTTATCTGTTCTAAGCTTACCAAGGCTATTCTAAACATGAACAACCTATAAGCATCTAAGAATCATCATCCAACATGCATAATACATACGGGTATACACACATAAACATTGTAAAATCATTTTAATACATTTTCAGCCCCAAAGAGAGTTTAAAACAAGTAAAAACCGGGGTCTAGAACTCACCTGGTGCAACTTGGGTGTTTCTTCTTTCTAACCCGCTTGCAAATGAGTTCAAACACCTAATAAAACACCAAAACACAGACATACGGACACACACACAAGCATATAAGCACATAAACATGTAACCGAGACAAAAACCCAACATGAACACTTAAAACTCCGAATTCATACCTTGAATTCAATTCTCTTCCTTTCTTCTTCTTCAAAACCCGAAGTTTCTGTTCTCTTTCTCACTAAACCGAAGAAAAGTAGTGATGTGAAGTGAGGGTGGGCGGCCATGCCCAGCTTTACACCCACTTTTATACTTTTATCCCCATTTACATTTTAACCCCTCTACTTGGGCTTATTGATGTTTCCTTCTTTTATTCTTCATTTATTATTCTTCTTTTAAAAGAATAACCAGGTGTTACATTTCATTCCACGAAAATACTTTAAGTCTCCTAAATCTTTAATCGGAAATTTTGATTTTAACATGCGTTTGACATTATTAATTCATTTATGTTATTTCCTAGTACAATTATATCATCCACATACACAGCAAGGCTATAAACATAATATTATTACTTTATAAAGAGTGAATAATCACTTTTGCTTTGTTCAAATCCAAATCTAAGTAGTGAAACACCAATTAATTTAGCATTCCATATTCACAAGGCTTGTTTCAACCCATATGGAGATTTAGATAATTTACACACACGATTGTCAGATCTTGAAAAATACCCTTCAGGCAAAGACATATACACTTCTTCGCTTAAATTCTCGTAAAATTGCATTATTGATATCAAGATGAAATAGACTCCAATTATTTTGGATAGATAGGCTAATCACAACACGAATGGATACCATTTTAACAACCGGTAAAAACGTTTCATCAAAATCAATGCGTTCTTTTTTACTATATCCCTTAGCAACAAGTCTAGCCTTATAACGTTCAATTTTCCTACTAGATTTATATTTGATTTATATAACCAATGACAACCTATAGGTTTTCTACCCCTAGGAAGATCTACAATTTCCCATGTAGTTTCAGTTTAAAGCATCCATTTCATCATCCATTGCATGAACCCGGTTTTTATCTAAAACAACTTCCTTAAAGTTCTTTGGTTCAATACTTTTGTTTAAAAGAATAGAAAAAATTAAGTTTTTAGGACTCAACTGGGCATGACTAACCACCCTTTCCAAGCCATACTTCACTTTGCCCTTTATGACATAGTCATGAAGTTTGTCCGGAACACTTATGTTTCCGGAAGACTTTCGAATTGTTGTTGGATAATCTCGATTAGTGGTACCCTCAGGAGAGACATTCTCACTATGATTGATCAAGGGGTGTTCAGGCGCACTTACCTTCACTGGGACCAGGCTGCTCATTAGTAGCCACGCCTGAAGCCTTAGGACTGCAACTAGGCACCTGAATACCATCGATGTGTTCACTGTTCACCCTCTCCTTATCATCGGAGTATTCACTTGAAAATTTTTCAACAATGTTTTTGCTAAAAGTTTAAAAAAAATTGAGGTGATCAACTGTAGTATCATTGTTATTATCAAGAGATGAACCAAATTTTTTATCATCAAATGGAAAAATGTTTTCATAGAATTAACATCTCTTGAAAAAAAATACAGTTTTATTATCAAGACTCCGTAATTTATACCCTTTCTTTTGAATAGAGTATCCAAGAAATACACATTTTTTAGCATTAGAACTAAACCTGTTATTGTTGTTTAAAATGGTACTAAAGCACAAACAGCCAAAAACCTTGAAGTGGTCAAGAGAGGGTTTAAATCCAAACAATAGTTCATAAGGTGTTTTTCCTCGTAACACATAATAGGTTGACCTGATTATTAAATAGGTGGCAGTTAATACGCATTCAGACCAAAAACTTAAAGGAATTTTCCTTTTAAAAAGAAGAGATCTGCAACATTTAGCAAATGTTAATGTTTTCTTTCAACTATATCATTTTGTTGGGGAGTATATGGACAACTTGTTTGGTGAATAATACTATTTTGTTTGTTGAATTCAAAGAATTGTTTATTTATGAATTCAAACCCATTATTGCTTCTAAATTTTTTTATTTTTGAAAATTGATTTTTAATGAGATAGAAGAAACTTTCTATATTTTGAAACACTTCACCTTGGTTTTTTAACAAGTATACTCAAATAGCCCTAGTATAGTCATCAACAATTATAAGAAAGTATTCGAACCTTTCTCTAATATTGACCCGATAAGGACCCCATACCTTAGTATATTACATGATACCAATATTAGAGTAACTAGGTATCATAATGGATTGAACCTGAGTTATCCATTTAAGTACTTGTACGTAAAATACATATACGTTTACAACTCCAAACTCCACTTGACATTTCTTTACCAGCGTGTGTTCTAATCCTTGAAAGAATATATCAAAGCTCAAGTCCAAAGCTTCTTGAAGAGGCTAAACTTTATATTCTTATAGGTAGCTCTTTTTTCTTGCACATGCACTTCAATTTATCAATTAACTATTAAAAAATTGAATTTCAACCTCTTTTATCTTGCAGTCTGAACACATACTTTAAGATGGTTCTACTAATATGTTCCGACATCTTTATTACAAGCTTACCACATTGAATTCAGCATCTAGCGTTGTCTTAAATGGGAATTCAGGCTTGACATAAGATATTATTAATGGAATTTATACCCATAACTGATTTACTCATGAGGTCTCTTCCTAACTCTTTAACTAGATAATCAGTCAAAATATACTTAGATTTTAATAATTCAAGAGAGATCATACCATGCATGATAAGCTCATTAATCATGTTATGTATAATACATAACTATTTAGACTTTCCATTGTACACATGACTTTAATCCTTAGAAAGCACTATGATATTTGATAGAGATTAATAATATCGGTTTAACCATAATAGAATCTTAAAGATTAATTTTTTTGAGCCATTCAACTTTCTCACCAACAGTAGATAGAGCTACACTATAAACTCACATTCCATTGTCAAGTGATGCAAACTTCTCAAAAGAGAAAACAATGAATGACTAAAATTCCTTTAATACTTTCTTAATATAATGAGACTATGCTATGAAGACATTATTACCCATTTCAATTCTTATCCCAAGGATCACATCCGCCTCCCCTTATCCTTCATTTAAATATGACAACATATTTCTTAATACCGATTGAAGACGAGTTATGAAAATCACACAAGTCTAAATTAATGAATTCCAATACACTAGGATTCCTCTTGATGTCTTTAAACAGTTTTATTATAATCTTAGTTAATTCACAAGTAAGAAAGTTTGTATTACACTCATCATAGACATGTTTTTTATTTTTAAACAATTCACATGATCTAATCTAGCACGTCACGTTAGAAAGATAATCGACTTTGCTAGAAGACAATAATGTCGTAAAAATAAACTCAACACCAAACGGAACATTATTAAGTTTACCTGAATACTTGAAACATACAACATATAATCTAATAATAATTGTTTTTAGACATAATACATGTCAAACTTTTTTAAATCCTTTGATAGACTCAATTGATACATTCTCCATTCTAAATACAAATCAATTTCAACTGGTTTAAATTCATCTACCAGTTTAAATCCTACACATATGACTAGTAGCACATGACTCTTTACCCATCAAGCAATCATATACTCGTATACAAAAAAGGACTTGGAAATAAAAGATACATAATTCTCAACCGAATAATATTTATTAACTAATGGATCTTTTAAATCTAAAACTATACCCCAAGACTCGGTTTCATTTATTTCACAATCCAATGGGTTTTTCCGACTTGTAAACGTTCAATGGACTGGTTGTAACCTAAACCGTACCCATAAATCCCATTTGATAATGTGAGCAAATAGTTTTAGTATCAACTTTATTTGATTTAAAAACATCATCTTTAATTTGTTTATTATACAATTTATAAAATAAACTTTGTTTCTTTAAATCACATCTAGTTCTTGTGTTTTGTAAATAATTAAAATGTCCCAAATGAATCGTTGTATCAACTACAAAACTCATAGGTTTTCTTAAAATTCAATAGAATTAAAAAGCGTACCTTATGAAGTATTTGGGCCTTTTGACCAAATTAAGCTCGCCACATTAGATTATTTCTACCAACAATCCATCTTAAACATTAATACTTAGTAGTAATCAAACTCTAAGTAATAATGATTCAGTTTGAAACAATTTTATTTTTAAACATAATACTTTAGTATTAAAATTAACCGAATTAGTTTTAATCATTGTTAAAATTCTTAAATCCAAACACAAGATATCACTATTTTAACTTCAATAAACAAAGTCGATGATTTCCTTTTAGGAATTGTGGTTGGGGTTGTTGCTTTTCTCAATCAAAGAAACAAAAAAGGAGAACTTTTTGTTGATAAATATTATATATTAGTTTTGATTATATTACTTATTACATAATTAATTGAAATTATGTATTCAAAATATTAATATTGACTTTAGTATCCTTATCAAAACAAAATAAAAGCAATTACCCCTTTTGTCTCTCGAAAAGCAACAAAGCAAAGGAAGAGAATTTCTCTTCTTTATTTTTCATTTTTGATGATCATCTTCAAGTTTCCATATCAATTTGATCATACTCTAAAAATCCTAGAAATTATAAAGTAATCACAAACAGATTAATCAAGCACCACCCATCGTGAACCGCAACTCCATCAACCTTTTAAATCTTGTAATTAAAGCCAAAATTTACAGTCGAGCATAACCCACAAACAAATCCAAATCGCAGAATTGACAAAATAAGGTTTATCTTTGTTGTATTTGGGAGTCTCGGTCAAGAAATCAACATAAAACAAATTAAAACGTACCAAATTCGGGTTTAATCTTCAAACAATCAAAATCACTTGGATTAGCTTAGAATCGTGAAACGCTACCGGATAAACATTTCGCGAGTTACACGCGATTGATATATCGGATTAGACAGAGATTTGGTTGACGGAGTAGGATTTCTATCTTTAAACTGATAGTTCTATGTGATGTATATATCGTAACTGTAAGAACATCCCATTGTTCTCTATTTTTGTTTTGACCAGGATCTCAAAATAAATTAAAGAACTCTTTTTCGGCTTCGCATTGTCCCTTTTTTATGGTCAATGCCTAACAAAATAATAAATGGGCTTTTGTAGCAAATATTAATTAATAATTAGGCTCAAATAACTATTTACTTAATACCATATTAATACAAAGCCCAAACACATAATAAGGTGACACATAACCCATTTAATCTTTAACGTTATTTTCTCGATCAACGAGTCAATCTAATATACTAAAACATAGTTGATAACATTAGAATTATCAACATAGCATACATGAGAGTCCAGATATACCAAATAGTTTATTCGAAGATTCTTAAAAGAGTTAAAAGCGGTTTTCATCCCTGAGGTTTTATTGAAATTGTTATTTGAATCCAAAATTTTAATGTAAATCTCGTATTTTCGTTAACTTAAAGTTAAATCCGTTTATTTATTGTAAGGACTATTTATATCTTTTGTGAAATTTGGGGTTAGTTGTGCTACTTGTTAATTTGTCACTAAATTTTAAATCTTAATTAGAATAACACTAAAAATTATGTCATTAAAATAATAATAATAATAATAATAATAATAATAATAATAATGTAAGGCCCCGTTCCCTGGACGCTTACAGCTAGTGATTCATCGCACGTAAAACATATACTTTACATTTATTCATCAAAACACTGCAGCGGAAAACATAAAACAAATGGCATTTCATTTCATTCTAAAAACTTTTGCAAAATAATGCATCGTTTTTCGATTACAAAATTACATTGTTGTATTACATCACAAAAGCCTTAATTAAATGGATGCGATCCAAAAGAGCTGAGTAGCCGCCTCGTACCATCCTCAGCAACGTTTACCTGCCAACTAAAAACGTATAAAAGTCAGCGTCGCTGAGTGAGTTCTAATTTTATATTAAAACATACATAAAATCGTTATTTATTCCTTTACTGGGCCTAAGGTCTATCATAGACCCCGAACATTGTGCACGAAGCTGGTTACTGGGCCTAAGGTCTATCATAGACCCCGAACATTATGCACGAAGCTAAATCCAGTACCTGAGGCAAGTACATTCACCGTTCATCATTCGTTTTCATTATGGATCAATGCCATAGGCTATACCCCAAACATTATGCACGAAGCTGGTTACTGGGCCTAAGGTCTTTCATAGACCCCGAACATTATGCACGAAGCTGACTCCAGTACCTGGAGTGTCACACCCTCAAAATCCACTTGCGAAGTTTTACCGCGAGGCGTGTGAACAAACCAGGATCACAGTCAATAGTTACTCAGAACGACTCTATATGCCATAATTTAAAACTAAATCAACCAAAATACAAACTTTAAACAATGCGGAAGCGTTTTGAAAACAACCCAAGGCAATGAAAGTATAACCATGGCAAAACAGGTGCCAACCCAAAAGAGTAAACCATAATTATTAAATACTAAAATTGTCTTGAAGATCGTGTCTTAGAATGCAGTGAACCATGCAGTGCTCCTATGGAAAGCAAGCTAATGACCTGAGAATAACATACTAAAAATGTCAACACAAAGGTTGGTGAGTTCAAGAGTTTGAGTTTAGTAAACATATAAACAGTTGTGATATATATATAAGCAATGTATTGTAATAGATAGCTAGTCTATTAACAGCAAATATTATTACATAGTGATTTCGCAATTGAAGCTGACTGTGATAGTTGTTGCCTCCTGTCACGACTTACCATGTCGTGACAATGTTCAGTAGGACAAATTGCACCTGGTTGTCCTCGAGTCACACAGGTGGGGCTCGTCAGACCCAGTAGTACTACCCAAGTTTCCCCGCTATTAAATATTAACAATTCGAAAGTGTGAGGACTTTTCCCATGGTAAACAGCACTATATTAATATTATACACAACTTAAATATTAAAAGCGTTTGTAAAATACCAGTATGCTATCTCCCCCAAAAGAGATTAAGTAAAGAGTGGGGCATGAACTCACCTGATGTATGCAAAGAGTACTTAGGGTTTATTTGAGAAACGAGAGGATAGCCAACCTTTAAAGGTTACCTAGATCATGTGAGTACATAAGTACGTGTAAATGAAAGACATGTGAAACCCTAAGCATACCAAAACCAAAGACTCAAGCTTTCAGAAAAATAGACACGTTTGACCTAGCTGACCCGTTTGACCCGTTGGTGACATTATGAGTTATAATTCAAATAAAGCCAATGAGCACATATAACATACATGATTAACATTCAAATAGTATCATACACATGCTACATTATCCATACATAACACTTAAATCATAGCCATGCCCATAGCATACAACATACACCATAATCATTACTCACCAAACCCAAACATGATATCCTAGCAACTAATCAACACCAACATCATACATGATCACCAAAGTCCAAATATCACCCATGATTATCCAAGCATGCCATACAACTAATTTAACACGTTCTATCACACTAGAATTTATCCTTGAACATACTAGCAGGCTCCTATCATCCCAAACATGATCATAACATCATACTTCAACGTTTACACGAATAAAGTTTCCCTTTTGGGAAAGAACATCCCAAAATCTATCAAACATCCAAAGCATACATGAATTCATCAATAATATACCAATTCAAGCTCATATTAACACCTAAGCATGATCAACCACATCCAAACATCATAACTCATCAATTCATATCCAAAAGTTACTATCTTTAGTAATGTATGAACTATAACATGTGTTCTTGAATTCCCAATGATCACAACATCAATCTAACATCTAATCATCACCATGAACACATCCATAACATCAATTCATCAATAATTCAACGTTACATGCAAGATAAAGTTACTATTCTTAGTAAGCTATGAACATCAACACCAAATCATCAATTTCTTGCAAGATCCATGATTCCTAACATTCATACAACTTATTAATCATCACACATTCATCAAACAATAATCATTCATCCATAATCATGCCCAAAATCGAATTAGGGTTTGACTAGAATCAAAACCCATGATTAACCACTAAAAACATGTAATTCATCCATGATCGACGTTAACTAACATGTATTCAACATAACTAACATATAAACATCATCATACAACATCAATTTCGACCTCATGAAGACCCAATTTCGAAATTAGGTTCGGCCATATGCAAGAAACTCACAAAAACATGAAAAATCTAACCTTTAAACGTGTAATGTAACAAAATTGAGACTTGTAATGCGTTGTATGCCTTGAGATCGATCAAATCCAATGTGTTCTTGCTTAATCTTAATCAAAATCGCAGGTTTGAGAGGGGATGAGGAAGGTTATGGTCGCATATGGGGGGTGGGGGCTAGGGTTTATGTTTTACTTAATTTAATTTACATATTTACCCTTTAAACCCTTGTGTTTTGGTATTTTATAAAAACTAGACTTTAAACTCTTTTTAAAATGACTTTAACTTAAAAATATAAAGATATGAACTAATAATATTCATTACATAATTTATCTTTGCAAAAACACAAGACATACGAACAAATAGGCACGTTTCCACGTTACGCGATTAATTTCTACAATCAGCAATTAAATCGCGTAAACACATAATTTTAACACAACAATCACATAATCAATTTAATTAACATTAGTTTAACATTATTAAATATTATTAAGTCACCAACGTTAAACGACAACTAGTGTGCTCACGACACGTGTATGCAAGACTTAACGGAACTAACGGAGTTTGGTAACGTAAAATTACCGGATGTCACATGGAGCAAGCGGCAAGGATCCCATACGTGTGGTCAATCACAAGGATTGGACCCCAGTGTGCATCCTTCTGGGGTAGCTTACCCGCACACAGTTGAGCTAACACCCTTCATTGGGTGTGAACCTCCATACATTTGCTTGCAAGACATTTTACGTTCATTCATTCGTTAATGCATGCATTCATTCATCATGTCCCTCTTTCATTTTCTTTCACTTTACATTACATAATACTTTTGGTTCATTCATTAACATAACACGTAAATCCATGGAAAGATAAACATTCATTATCATAGGAACATAACATAACATACCATACATACATCATCACAGGGCATCATACATACATAACATTCATCATGCATAATAATGCAACATCATCATCATCATCATCATCATAACATGCCCATCATACTATCTATGACCCCAAAAGTCAACTTATAGTCCCCCGGGAATTTCCCAAGTCAAAGCCTACTTTACGCATTTTCCCCAAAAATCAGAAAAATAATCTAAGTCCTAGGTGCATGGGCACTATGTAGGCGCATGGACACTATTCAAGCGCATAGGGAACACTTAGGCGCATGGGCCACTTTCAGGCGCATGGGGACTTCTGGTGTAACACCCCGAAATTTCTACTTAAATGAAAGGAAAAGAAAAGTAAATAGAAAGAATAGAAATTGTACACAAATGGAGGGGGATAAAGTGTACAAAGTACAAATTTTATTATTTTAAGATATTTAAGGGCATGGTCGCCCATATCAAGCAGAAAGCTGCTTGATCTCGGAAGAAGAAGAGAGAGAGAGAGAGCCCGGTTCTAGAGAGAGAAAGAGGAAGAAGAAGCTGAAAAAGGTAAGTCTTCTCTTGTTTGAGCTCGGTTTCAGTTGAGTATCGAGTTCTTGACCGAAGTTCCAGTTTTTTAGAGTTTACTTTCAGGGTTCAAAGAGCTGAATCGAAGTGGGTCTTGAACGGGAAGAGTGTTGCTCAAAAGTTGCTAAAGGTGAGTTTCTAGAACCCCTCTTTTACAGATTTTTAACTGATTTGGGGCTATTATGCATACTAAGTAAACGTTTTGAAAGAAACCGTGGGTTTACAGTTTGATGTTCGAATGTTGTATGTATGTATGTGTTTTTAGAGTTCGCTTATGGGTTAGAGATGATGTTTAGCATGCTTAGATGGCCTTAGTATGTTAGATCTATGTTTGGGTATGCTTAGAATGATTATCGGTGAAATTGGTAGCATAGAAAAGATTTTAGAATTTTCGGATGAACATGAATAGTGGTTCATGTGCCCAAACAGTTGTCCATGTGTCCAGCATGAGTGCCAGACGCCTAAGTGTTGGCCATGCGCCCAAGGGTGGGTCATGCGCCTAAATAGTTATCCATGCGCCCAGCATGTTGGCCCATGCGTCTAAGTATTGGCCATGCGCCCAAGTGTTGGCCATGCGCCTAAATAGTGCCCATGCGCCCAAGTGAAGAAAAGACTAAGTATTGGCCATGCGCCTAAATAGTGCCCATGCATCCCAGTGAAAGAAATGACTAAGTATTGGCCATGCGCCTAAATAGTGCCCATGCGCCCCAGAGCTTGAAACGGTTGTGTTGGTGATGCGCCTGAACAGGGCAGAAACGCCCAAACAGTGCCCATGCGCCCAGACTGTTTTATACTTAAAATTTTTATGCTCATGCGCCTGGAAGGACCCGTGCTCCCACTTTGGACTTGAGGTTTTTTAAGTGGTTTTTAAGGAGTAATATGGGAAGATAGGCCTGGTTATGATGTGATGGCTTATGATTGATGTGTGTTATGCATGTATGATGTGCCTATATTGGTGATGATGTATGTTTATGTTTATGTGTGTTCCTTATTATGTATGTATGTCTTCCCTTGGCTTTACATTGTACGTTAACGAATGTAATGAAAGTATTATGTAATGTAAAGTGAAAGATAATGAAAAGAGGAATGTAATGAATGAATGCATGCACGAATAAATAAATGAATAAAAGAGAAAGTATAGAAAGGCTTGCAAGTATATGTATGAGGTGAGCGACTCTGTCAACAGACTCGAAAGAGGTCCTTGTCACGTATCCCGGTACTGTGTCAGTCTTCGGACATGAGTCGGGGGTTTGTGTGTCAGGCCCCGGCACAGTATCAGTCTTCAGACATGAGTCGGGGGTATTGCATGAGACAGGATACAGATTGCGTACTCCAGTACTGTGTCTGTTGGACCAAAAGAACCAATGAGCCAAGATCAGAAAACCTCTAAGTCCCACATGATATCACAATAACTGCTGAAGGCTTCATCAGCAGTTCGACAAGTGCTGAAAACTCCAACAGCTGAAGATCAAGTGCTGAAGACTTCAACAGCTGAAGACTAAAGTGCTGAAGCTCAACAGCTGAAGAACACAAGTGCTGAAGCTGAACAGTTGAAGAAAACAAGTGCTGAAGCTGAACAGCTGAAGAACACAAGTGCTGAAGCTGAAGACCAAAGTACTAAAGTACAACAGCTGAAGAGTCTACAAGTGCTGAAGATCAACAACTGGTGTACCAGTCTGAAGACAGACTGAAGACATCAGCTGATGATATCTACTGAAGTCATCAGCTGATGAAACGTCTGAAGTTCAAGTCTGAAGACCAAGTACTGAAGTTTCAGTAGTTTGTCACAACAGCTAAAGAGTACTTCTTCAGTAGTTGTGATATTAGTAGTTTTATGTTTTTCAGTAGTTGTAGTAACTGATAACACTTAGTATTTTTGTAAGAAGATGTCAACTGTTTTGACATCTTCAGTAGTTGTGTTTCAGTTGGAATAATTCTGTTAGATGTCATTATCAAGTGACATCAGCAGACTTCACAACTCTTATATAAGAGGTGTCGACCTAATTGTAAGTGTGACATTCCGTTACCACGAAAGCGAATATTGAATGAAATTTATTTGCAGAATTCTCTCTATCTATAACCGTTTTTGTTCTTCATTGAATATCTTTTCGTTCTTGTGAATTGGCTAATTCATTGTTAGAATTCCGCTGCTATACTCTCTAATCAATCAAACGTAGATCACTGATCCTAACAAGTGGTATCAGAGCGGGTTAATCATTGATCGATCTAACAATTGATCATTGAAATTGCTAATTGATATATATGTTTGATTGAATTAGCATATTCACAAGAACTGGTTATAGATTATTGAATTTCTGTCGCTTTCGTTCATTTATTTTGAGATCTCTCTTGGTTCAATTGGTTGTTGTGTTTTGGTCTAAATCTGTTATAGCTTAATTGAATTTGATTGAATCTGAGATGACTACTCCTTCTAATGATCCTCACAATACCGGTTCCTCAACCAAGCCCCCGATGCTGGTTAGGACCGAGTATAACATATGGCAACGAAGATGCTTCATCACCTGTCTGTTAACAGTTCAGGTTGTTGGACATCTGTGGTACATGGACCACATAAGCCTATGGTGAACAATCCGAAAACCAATCAAATGGTTCCGAAGAAGAAGGAACAATACTCTGATGAAGATCGGAAACTGTTTGAGATTGATGCTAAAGCCCATGGAATTCTGGCCATGGCACTGCGTAATGAAATCTATTCAGGGCTTATGCATCATGAAACTGCTCATGATCTCTGGAATGCCCTGAAGGAACAATTCGGTGGCACAGATGAGGTCTTAGCAAACACAGAGAAATCCTTGCCCAACAATATGAGACATTCTCTCATAGAAAGGGTGAGACACTGACTTAACAGTTTGAGCGTTTCTCCTGCTTGATCTCTGAGCTGAAAATGGTGAAACAGGAATACACCAATAGCCAGATGAATAACAGGTTCCTCAGATCACTGCCTGAGAGATGGGACACATACATTATTGTCCTACGCTCCAGTGCAAATCTGGATAGCCTATCTCTCACCTAACTTCATGGGAAACTGCTTACATTCAAAAGAGAGATAGAGCAGAAGAGGAAACTGTCCTCATCAGGAAAGCTCACTGATGACTTTGTACCAGGGAATACTGCATTGGTTGGTCATGAGTCAGAATATGCTGCATCTGAAAGCAATTATGATGAGCATATTGATTTCTTTCAAATAATTCTGATCATGCATTTGTTGGTATTGAGAGTCATTCTGGCAGTAATAGTGACAATCTATGCTTCATCATGGATGATTTGAAAGGAATAGTTGATGATGATCTAGAAGAGATGGATATTCTGAGCCAAATGGCACTGATTAATATCAGATCTCAGAAATTCTATAAGAGAACTGGCAGGAAATTTCCTGGACTCTCTGGCAAAACCAAAGTTGGTTTTGACAAGAGTAAGTTGAGGTGTCACAAATGCCAAAGGCTGGGACACTTTGCAAGAGAGTGTAGATCAACTGGATCTAACTCTTCTGCACCCTTTGTGACTTTTCCTAGTACTAGTCCACAAACAGAGGGCAACATATGCTGGTTCTGGTCATCATTCACATCCTAGGTCTCCTGCATACTTTGTTCCCCAGGGTCAAATGTCATATCCTTATCCCTACTATTATATGCCTCAACCAAATCCTGTTCAAGTTCCAATTGCACAACAACCATAAGCATTGCCTGAACCACAACCTTCCCAATCTCATCAACAAACTCAACCTCAACAACACAGCTTCTTCACCCCAGGAGTTGTTGACTGGAGCAGTTTACCAGATGACTTGTCTGGTCATGAACAACTGTTCTCAGGTGCTGGTCAACATGGTGGTGATAGTCCCTTTGGAAATTTAGCTCTTATGGCTTTGGATTCTGCTGATGATACTTCATCCACTAATGCCCCTACACCAAAGGTATCACAGGTATCCTCTGAGGCAAAAGCCAAATTGTGTTCTGAAACATGTATAGCAGCATTTGCATCTATTAGAGAAGCAAATGTAGCTTTAATCAACAAGAACATTGAGCTAGAACAAATAATTTCCCAAAGCAAAGCTGAATTTGAGTCTGTGCTTAATGATAAGAATGATGAGATTTACAAACTTAAATGCCAAATAACTGATGATAAGGCTAGGGAGAGATACTTCTAGAGAAGTATAAAGATCTCAGGAAACCCTTGCAGTCCCAGGTAGAGTGTGATCGATGGGTACAATCATGCAAGGTTTTGAAATGCTTCTTAGTAAGCAATCTGCTTCCAATGTGAAGTTTGGCATTGGTTACAATCACACTGCTCCCTACAAATTTTACTCCCAGAGCAGAGGTAGAATCTGATGGTGAGAGTAATAACCAATCCATTTCTTCATGTGATCAACTTTCTGAATAGCACAATCAGAAGTAGAAGTCAGCACCAAGCCCTCTCAGAACCTATCAGCTGATGTTGATGGTTCCACTACTGACACTCACATGATCAATGAGTTGATCAACTCAGGAGTTAATTCTGAAAGTCCTGAAAGGACCAGAGAGCAGGATTTAACACCTGAAGTTCAAACTCCAACTACTGCCAGTACTGAAAAGAAGAAAACTGTCAGTAGAAAGAGTTTGAAGACTACTAAAGAGGAAGTCAAGAAAGCAAACAATGCTTCCAAAGCACTGAAGAGCAAGTCTTCAGTTGTTTCATCCTCTTTAGTTGATGATCAACCTAAGATGAAGAAGAAACCATGTGAAGTATGTGGTTTGTTCATCATCTTACAGATGATTGCTGGTACAAAAGAGGATCCAAACTCAAACATAAAGAGGAAATTAAAGAGAAAATGGTAAAAATGAAAACTGAGTTTGAGACCACATTTGTCAGCAACATCAAATCCTGTAACCCTTAAGTCCACAAAGAAATCCAAAAAGGAAGGGGTTAAACAGGTACAGCTGAGATTGCTCAGAAGAAGAAGGTGCAACATAGGAACTTATCAAACTCCACTGGCAATGTGTCTGATGAGCTGAAAGCTTTATCACAAAATCAGACACAGCTGGTTATGATGGTTCAACATCTATTGGGAAGAGTTAACCAATTAGATGCTCCTATGTTGAAACCACAGAAAAGGAGGTCCAAGCCAAAGGATTCCTCTTCTTCACCATCTTCTTCCTCTCAGGCTGTTGTTTCCAATAAACCTGTTAGTTTACCATCTGTTGATGAGACCAGGCCCACAAACCAAAAAGGTTTGGGTCTCCAAAACTAACTGATTGTTTATTATTGTAGGGTTCTTCAACATGCCAAAGTAGCATCTGGTATGTAGACAGTGGGGGATCTATGCACATGACTGGGAACAGCTCTCTTCTTCATGACTACTCTCAAGGAAAGAAGGGGTTTGTTTCTTTTGGCAATGATGCTAGGGGTTACATCATTGGCAACGGCTTTGTCTCCAATGGAGAAATAAAGTTTGATGATGTTAATCATGTGGAAAATCTCAAGTACAATCTCTTGAGTGTCAGTCAAATGTGTGATAAGGCCATGTTGCTCTTTTCACCAGTCAGAACTATAGGATTCTGTCATCCAAAGTTTTGCATTTGATTGATAAGGTGTTGGATGATCACACTCTCCTGAGAGCCAACAGGACAGGAAGAGTGTATGCCTTAGATCTTTCCAAGAAAATAGATCTCAGAGGCAATCCTTGCCTATTTTCAAAGCCTCTTCTCAAGAATCTAAACTGTGGCACAAAAGGCTGGGTCATGTTATTTCAAAAACATGAATCAGCTTATCCACAATAGTTTAGTTAGAGGCTTACCAATAAAGGAATTCCACTGTGATGAAACCTGCACTGCTTGTTTAAAAGGAAAACAACACAAAGTCTCATTCCCTCCTATTGAAGAGCCTAAGTCCACTGCCTGCTTGCAATTACTGCATATGGATCTATGGTTCCTGTGAGAGTAATGAGCATGGCAAAGAAGAAATACTGTCTGGTAATTGTGGATGATTACTCCAGATTTGTATGGACTTTCTTTCTACATTCAAAGGATGAGGTTGCTCAGAAGATTATTCACTTTGTGTTGTATATTAAGAAGCAGTATTCCCTTCCAGTCAAGTGTATTAGGAGTGACAATGGAACTGAATTCAGAAACCATACACTGATGACTTCTATCTTTCAAAGGGAATCAAAAGGCAGTTTAGCATACCAAGGACTGCAAAACAAAATGGAGTAGTGGAGAGAAAGAACAGGACCCTAATTGAAGCTGCAGGTCCATGCTGGCTGACTCTGGTTTGCCACTGACCTTTTGGGCTGAGGCTGTCAACACAGCTTGCTATGTGCAGAATAGAGTCTTAGTAAATCAGAGGTTGATGAAGACTCCATATGAAGTTCTCCATCACTTGGCTCCTCTAATTTCATTTTTCAAAGCATTTGGGTGTCCTTGTTTTATTCTCAACACAAAGGATCAACTCCATAAATTTGATCCTAAGGTGGATGCAGGGTATTTTGTTGGTTATTCATCTACTTGCAAGGCATACAGAGTCTTCAACTTCAGAACAAAGATAGTTGAAGAAACTTTGCATAGGAAGTTTAATGAATCTCCTATGGACAAGATTCCACAAAACCATGTGGAGTTGTTTGATTTGGACATACTGCAATATGTTCCTTATCAACCTCCAGCTGTTGCAGATCCTGTGGATAAATCATCTTCTGCAGCATGTCTTTCCACCTGGTGGTTATTGATGATGATGATGATAATATCAATACTCACCTATTCAAGTTTAGTGACCAACTGCCTGTGTCTGCTAAATTTGATGTTCCTGTAGCTTCAGCAGTTCCATCCACAACAAATGCTGATGAGATCTCTGATTCCTCTACATCTTTTGAGTTACCATCTAATCTTGGTTTCAAGAGTCTGCATCAACATCTGCTGCTGCTGAAGGTCCTACAAACACTTGCACAGATCTTATTGTTTATCAAGAACTGAAGAATCACCCAATGTCTAGATTATTGGTGATATCAATGCTGGTGTTTCAACTAGAAGTCAATTGTCTAACTTCTGCTTCTATGCTCTCTTCATCAGTCAGCTAGAGCCAAAGAACTACCATGTTGCTTTGAGAGACAATGGATGGGTTGAAGCCATGCAGCTTGAGCTACTTCAGTTCAAGAAACAGCAAGTGTGGGAACTGATTCCTCTTCCCCCAGGTAAGTGTGCAATAGGCACTAAATGGGTGTTTAGGAATAAGACTGATGAAAATGGGCTTATTCTTAAGAACAAGGCTAGACTGGTTGTACAGGGGTTTTCACAAGAAGAAGGTATTGACTATGATGAAACCTTTGCCCCTGTAGCCAGACTAGAGGCAATCAGATTGTTTTTAGCCTATGCTGCATTCCACAATCTTAAAGTTTTTCAAATGGATGTCAAAAGTGCCTTTTTATATGTAAAATAAAGGAAGAAGTTTATGTGTGTCAACCACCAGGTTTTGAGGATAATAAACATCCTGAATGGGTGTATAAACTTGATAAGGCTCTTTATGGGTTGAAACAAGCTCCTAGAGCCTGGTATGAGACACTTTCCTTTTCTTCTTAAGAATAATTTCACTAGAGGCTCCATTGAAAAACTTTGTTTATTAAGAAGGTGGATCAACATAAGCTACTTGTTCAGATTTATTGATGATATCATTTTTGCATCCTCTGATCCCCAGTTGTGTGATGATTTTACAACATTAATGAAAAAGAGGTTTGAAATGAGTGCAATGGGAGAATTACAGTTCTTTCTAGGCTTGCAAATCAAACAAAAGGCTGATGGAACCTTTATTCATAGTCAAAATACAAAAGATCTTTTGAATAAGTTTGATTTACAAAACTGTAAGCCCTGTTCTACTCCCATGTGTAACACCACACAACTGGATGCTGATCAGAAAGGTAAAGCTGTTGATGAAACACTTTACAGATGTATGATTGGGTCCTTGATGTATTTAACAGCTTCTAGACCAGATATTATGTTTGCTACATGTGTTTGTGCTAGATTTCAGGCTGCTCCTAAAGAGTCTCATTTGATTGCAGTCAAGAGAATCTTTAGATATTTGCAAGGTACACAATCTCTGGGTTTATGGTATTCCACTGGACACTCTTGCAAATTAGTTGCTTTTTCAGATAGTGACTATGCAGGGTGCAAGTTAACTAGAAAGTCAACTTTGGTGGTTGTCAATTCCTAGGCAATGTTTGATTTCTTGGCAGAGTAAGAAACAAACATCTATTGCTACATCAACTGCTGAGGCCGAGTACATTGCTGCTGCAAGTTGCACTTCTCAGGTACTCTGGCTTTAGAACCAACTTCTGGATTATGGCATTACAGAGACTAAGACCCATTATTAATGGATAGTGCTTCAGCTCTGTGTATTGTCAAAAATCCAGTCCAGCACTCTAGGACCAAACATATAGAGATCTGACATCACTTTATTCGGGATTGTTTTGAAAAAGGTCTGATTGATCCTAAGTTTGTGTCTAGTGCTGCTGAGCTTGCAGATATTTTTACTAAGCCTTTGGATAGTTCTACTTTCCAAAACCTTGTGTTAAGGCTTGGTATGCTGCAGCTAGAATATGACAACTGACAACCTGATGATTTCAGTAATAATTACTGGTGATCATTGGTAACCATGTCACATATAAGTACTGATGAGTCCTTTCACCTTCAGTAGTTTTTATAACTACTGACGGCTAAATGCCTCACAAGTACTGAAGTACTTTATCTGTTCTAAACTACTGATGTCGTTACAACTACTGATGTAGTTACAACTACTGAAATCAGTACAAACAGATAAGTATTGACGTCCTATGAAACACCTGAAAAGCAGATGCAAAGTCTGATGAGTAAGTGTTGAGACAGTATGAAACAGCTGACAGGCTATGAATTGACGAAAACTACTGAAGAGAACTTTCTCTTCAGTTGTTTCTACAACTGCTGTTTCATTCTAAACAACTGAAGCAAAACATGTCTTCAGTAGTTTTATAACTACTGATGACTAACACCAAGTCTTCAGCTGTTTACAACAACTGATGACAAAACCACTGTCTTCAGTAGTTTCACAACTACTGATGACAAACACCAAGTCCTCAGTTGTTTCATCATCTGAAGTCAAAACCATGGTCTTTAGTAGTTTTCTAACTGCTGATGCCTAAAACCACGACTTCAGCTGTTTCAACGTCTGATAGGGTAATACCATGTCAACAGTCGGTTAAAACTACTGATGACTAACACCAAACCCTTCAGTCATTTTCTCACCCCTACCCTATAATACCTGTCCTCTTCTCTAATGTTTCATTAGCTTTATTTTCTGACTTCTCTCTCTCACAACATGGCGACCATGAGTCTGAAACCACGACATAACTGCGTTGCTTACCTTACAAAGTCGGCTTTCTGGAACAAATATGATAATGCCATTGACTTAATGGTGGATTCCCCATATCGCACAGCCTTTCTCTTGAATCCAACCATCTACCCTGAATCCCTCAGTCAATTCTGGTCAAATGCTTTTGTTCATACTGATGAGTCTACCGGCCAGATCTCTGTTCGGTCCCTTGTCAACCAGAAACCAGTGGTCGTTACAGCCGACATCATTCGTCAGGCATTACACTTACACGACTCCACCGCTGTGACTGCATACCCAAAGGGCATAACAGATATCATTTATCAATCATGTTATGAAGTGATCTTCGGGCTACACCGTTCTAAAGAAACATTTCCATGACGCTGAGAAAGTTATTTTTCACATGGTAAATGTCTGCTTAGCCTCCAAGACATCTTCTTGGGATCAAATGTCATCCCAATGGCAACAGGTATTGTATTCTATTCTAGAACACCAACCGCTAAATTTTTCTGAAATCGTGTTTCTAGAAATAAAGAACTTGGCTCAGAACTCTGTGGCAAACCGATGGTCATTATATCCCAGGTTTCTGATGGCCATTATTTTAGATGAATTAAAATCTGATGGCCTTGTTGGCCTGTTGGCCTTGGAGTCCCTGCACCAGCTATTTTGGCTGAGGTATACTCCAGGCACAACTCAGACCTTACACTCAAAGAAGCTGCCCGAATGCTAAAGCCCAAGCACAGGGAACCCACAGCTTCCTCCACCAGAAACAGTGTCAGTATTCGGACATGAGTCGGGGTTTGTGAGCAGGCCCCAGCATAGTATCAGTCTTCGGACATGAGTCAGGAGTATTGCATATGACGAAAGTGACAGATGATGAGATCCGTGTCGCGTACCAGTCGTGTCAGTCTTCGGACATGAGCGGGGGTTTGGTGTCAGGCCCCTGCACAGTATCAGTCTTCGGACATGAGTCGGGGATATTGAATGAGATGAGATGATGAGGTGAGTGACTTTGTGTTCCAACAGACTCGGATGGAGTTCAATCCCTGTGATTGACTTGTATGGGATCTTTTTCGCGTATCACGGTGCTGTGTCAGTCTTCAGACATGAGTCGGGGGTTTGTGAGCAGGCCCCGGCACGACATCAGTCTTCGGACATGAGATATTGCAAGACACAAGATTCGAGTAATAAAGAGAAATGAACGAAAGATTGTATTAAAGTGGTCTTTTGAAGCTTGCAATAAAACTAGGACTTGGACCTAGTAAATAAATAAAATGTTTATGTTAGCTTTGTTTTATTTGAAACTATTTCATGTTTTGAGACTTATGATTGTAATATCTTTGAAACTTATAATTTTAATATTTACATTTAAATATAGCGTTATGTGGCTGTGAACAATCTTAACCCTCACATCTCGATGATTCCGTCGTCAAGGTTGGGGTGTGACAGATTGGTATTAGAGCCCATAACTATAGGGATTTAGGTTATTAGAAATGGTGACCTACACTATAGCTTATGCATGAACCTCATAGAATAATATTTATATTCTTGGAAATATATATTGTTTACATGTTACATAATGCTATACCAAACTTATGTGCAACTTGATGCCTTAGCATAGGTTTGCCTTGTAATTGCTTAAACTTTGTTATATGTTTCCCTAAACTTACCTTTGACACTTTGACTCTCCCCGAAAAACGAAACTTCTTAATCTTATTCTCGATGACACGTGGAATCGTATACTTATGCTTATGAATTGAATCTTTAGACTTATGTCTAATAAATGTAAATCCCATCAAGGTTTTGATTTCATGAACCTGAGAAATTTGTGTGACACATAGACACCTATATCCTGAATTTCTTGGCAAAAGGCCCTCAGGCTAAGGCAAGCATATCGCATAAATCCTACGGGACTAGTTATGCTTACCTGGGGATTTCTGGATGAGTGATAAACTATGGTCAACATACACAAATTTCTAAGACGATTGGGTCAACTACCTTAATGTGTCAACGTTTCCAAATGGTAATGCGTTACCAAATGGAACCATTCCAAGTGCCTTACAACTCTTGCCTTATCCTTGTTGAATTATAATCTTATTATTCTCTTTCTCGTGTCTAACTCATTTTGCATATTCCAGCATGTCTCGTCATCATGGAAAGCGTGGAAGTTTCGATCGTAAGCTAGCCGCCATGATTGCTCAGCAAATGGCTGTTGTCATCCCGACCATGGTTGCTGAACTCAATAGCACCTTAATGACCAACTCTAGCAACAATAGAAATGGTCAAGGAGAGAATAGTGCTAACCAAGGGTGCAACAACCAAACTTGCACCTTCAAGCACTTTAGCTCTTGCAAGCCCACTATTTTTAGTGGCAAGGAAGGAGCCACTGGTCTTCTTAAGTGGTTCGAGAGCATGGAAAATACCTTTGTCAACTGCGTGTGTCCCGAGGCACTCAAAGTTCATTATGCCGCTAGTATGTTTCAACAAAGGGCACTTACTTGGTGGAATAGCGAGAAGAGAAATCGAGGAGCCGATGTTATTCTGGCACTTACTTGGGAAGAGTTCAAGAACATTGTCATCACGAAGTTCTGCCCGAGAAGCAAACTGCAAAAGTTGGAGGAAGAATTCTAGAAGTTGAAGCAAGATGGTGGTGACCATTTGGCCTACTCAACTAGGCATCATGAGTTGAGTATATTGCTGCCTCATATGGTCGACACTGTCCCCCGCAACATCGAGAAGTTCATTAAGGTGTACCACCCCAAATTCAAGATGTTGTGGTGGGTAGCCAACCCACAACCTTAGAAGAAGCCATCACTATCACCACTCAACTCACCGAGAACTATATACGAGTGGGCACCATGTCTGTGAAGGTGCAAAGAAGGTGGAAAAGACGGCTACCGAGGCCGTTAAGGAGACTAAAGCTGAACCGTCTCACAACAAGAAGCGCAAGTTCACACCAGCACGCAACTATGCCGTGGCTGCCACCCAAAAAACCCCAAAGTTAACTTATACCTGTGGCACAAGTGCCTGGGGCTAGGGCTTATGCTGGTCCTCAGCCTATGTGCAACACTGTAGGTATCATCATCCATGGAATCAACCATGCCGTATCTACACCTTATGCGGTAAATATGGTCATTTGGTGGCGACTTGCCACCGTGCACCTAACAATGCCACCGTGGTCACAAACCGTGTTTGCTACAACTGTGAGGAACCTAGTCATTTTCGCCACAATGCCCTCATCTTGTGGGTAATGTTCCACAAGCCTGAGCGTGCTTTCAACATCAACGCAAATCAAGCACAAGCAAACACGATGTGGTAATGGTATGTTAACTTACTTTTGACTTGGGTGACCTAATTCCTTTTCATGCATTAACTGTATCGTTAAATACCTTTAAATTGAACAGGTATGTTCTTATAATAAAACTTATGCCTATGTCCTATTGATTCTAGAGCCGATAAGAGTTTGTTTCGTTAGAGTTTGACCCATACTTGCTAAGCCAGATACGAGATTAGAAAGACCTCTCACTGTAAGTTTACCGATGGAGAACCGATCATCGTTGACGTCATTATTTGTGATTGCATCTTAAGTCTTGACCACATGATTTTCTTATCGTCTTTGTAGAGATTAATGAAGAGGCTGATGCAACCTAACATCGTAGTCTTTCCTGCATGCGCTGCACAAGTACATTGAAGTGGAATGCTTTGGAAGTTTCACATGTGCAACAGAAATACTCTAAGTGTGAAATCTTCCGAAGCCAAGACCAACATCTTCTGAAGCCAAGACCAACATCTTCCGAAGCCAAAGATGAAGTCTTCCGAAGCCTCAGAGAAAGTCTTCCAAAGCTTCAAGTTCATGAAGACAGATTTCTTTCGAAGACTTTTAGTAACATGCTTTATATGATGTACTGTTCCATAAAGTTGGACACCTTTCCGCTACAACTCTGCAAGTCACCAACTAACATGGTTTGGTGAAAAGGTCCATGCTTTTGGTAACTGTACATTGAGGTCTTGAGTCTGTAACTTTCTACTTTATGTACTTTATCCTTTTTGTAATAGATAAGGATGTGAGCTATGGCATGTCATAGTCACTAGTCAAAAGGCAATCTGCCTTTTGACTCTACAATTGATTTTGTGTGTCTAGTCAATTGTATCCAGCTGGCTTTCAAAGTATAGCCGCTGTAGGATGTTGATAAGTATCTCATTTCTTGTATCTTTCGAATATGCATTTGTAACACTTGTAATAGAGCATAGAGAAAGCAATATACTGTATTTTTGAAAATCATACACTTGTGTTCTTTGTGTTTTGTCTCATATATTACTTGTGTTCTTAGTGTCACCACTTGGTTAATCAGTTTACTATTTGATATAGTTTAGTTTATCTCCTTTTTGTGTTGTTGTGTTGTAACTCTTCGCCCTTCAACGATCCTGCATTTGTATCAGAGCAATCAGGCTCTTGATATAAGATCTCACCATCTTTAGATCCCTCTCACACACAAATACTAAACTTTTCAAATGGCAGCCATTTCCAAAACTGATATGGAAACTGGAACCATGAACAAGTCCCCACTAATCACTCTTGATGAGTTTGACACCTGGTGTTTAAGAATGGAAGGTTTCATCAGGTCTCTGATTCAAGAATGTGGGAGTCTATTGAGAATGGACCTTTCATACCCAGCACACCTTCTGCTACTGGGCTCGTATGATCCCCAAAGATGTGGCTAACTACTCTGATGAAGATAGGAAGAGAGTAGAGATAGATGAAAAAGCCATGACAGCTCTTCAAACTGCCCTTCCAAACTCTGTGTACAGAGGTTTCAAGAAGTGCAAAATAGCCAAGCAGCTGTGGGATGCACTGAAACTAATGTATGAGGGTTCTTCTGAAGCCAAGGAGAACAAGAAGGATCTCCTGAAGCAGCAGTTTGAAAACTTCACCTTCAAAATAGGTGAAACTGACTCAGCAGTACTTCAGATATGTTGAAGATTGTAGATACCCTAGTGGATGGAGGAGGTCTCTTTCTTGAAAACAGAGACATTGTAAGAAGTTCATGTCCTCACTTCCTTGGCAGTGGACACACTACTATGTGGTGATCAAGAGAACTGAAAATCTCAAAACTCTTACTCTGACAGAGTTATATGGGATTCTAAGTGGATACCAGATGGAGATGAACATGCAAGGTTCATCTGGAAACTCCAACAATCAAATGGGTTCAACCTACATGTGGTTGAAAGGGATAGCATAGAACCCAAACATCATCTCTTATGCTATCCTGACAACTCACCCAAGGGTCCTTTCATCACCTTCCCGAGACACCAAAGGAGAACTACACTCAAGGAAGCCCATTCCAAGAGACAAGCTCTTCTCAAGCTTTTGTGTCTTCTGATGAAAGCTGTGGCAACTCTCTTTTCACTCACTTGAAGACCTGGACTGTATCCATCCAGATGATCTGGAATACATGGAAATAGTCCAGCAGATGGCTCTTCTCCTCTCACAGAGCCAAGAAGTTCTACAAGAGGACTGGAAGGAAGTTTCCAAGCAATGCAACCAGTGGAAAGTTTGGACTGGACAAAGGCAAAGTCAAGTGTTACAACTGTAACCTGATGGGCCACTTTGCCAGAGAGTGTAAGCACCTAGAACAATGGTGGTCCAAACACAATCCAGACCAAACTACACTGACAAAGCTCTCCATAATGAGAAGTCAAAGCAGCAAGCTGTTGTTGCTGTTGAAGAAGGAGGCTTTGACTGGAGCTTTCAGGTTGAAGATGCTCTCCAAACCAAGCACTGATGGCAGATCATGATGAAGCCAAGGTATTGGAACATCTCTATACTCTGAATGCATTGCTAAAGTTAACAGGTACAGGTCCTATAACTTGGAACTGAGATCTGATATTGATTGTTTAAACATTTAAAATCTGATTTTAGAAAGTCTGAAAATGATTATAGCTGAAAATAGAGGACTTAGAGAAACCATTTCACTTTCTTTCTAAACATGAACACACAGATTTTAGGACTCAAATTAAAGATCTCATAACCAAGTTAACTGAGTGCCAGGCTGAGCTTGTGATCAGCAAAGCCAGGGCAGAAAAGAGTGTTCTTGAAGAAGAGACCTTCAAGAACATGATATCCTCATCCCTGCACAACAAAGTGTGCTATCAAATAGACAGGGACTGGGATCCAATGAGATAGCTCCTCCACACACAATCTTGTCAGTAAGATCTCCTAGGTGGTGGAACTTGTGAAGATGAGCTTCCTCATAGATCCTATGAGTGAGGAGGATGAAGAAGAGATAGTGAAGAATCCCTCTACAAAGAGTGAAGAGGAGGATTCAAGAAGGGCCACTATCCTTCTGAGGAGAAAGTGAAGACTGTGATGACCAAGTCCATGAGAAAGAACTTGATCAGAAAGAGCAAAAGAAAGGCAGGAAGGCTCAAGAGATCAAGGCTACTTTGACTCTAAGCAGAAACAAGTTTTTATTTCTGCAGGGTTAAAGTGGTAGGGACTGAAGACATCAACCAAAACTCTGCTAAGAGTTCTGGTTCTTGCTCAACTCATCTCAGTAGCAAGAAGAAGACGATCTGCTGTGTACCACTACCACTGCTGCACAGCTGGTCCATCAAACTCCAAGCACAGTTCTCAGCCCAAGAGGACTGTCTCAGCATCTGCAAAGATGAAGGTGGAGAAGGGAAGTGACCAAAGACAGTCTTACTCTCAAGACAAGGCTCTTGTGAAGAAAAAAATGAATTGTGTTATGTGTGACAGCACCACTCACATTGCAAAGGATTGTCCCTTCATCCTAAAGGTACTGTCCATATGGCCAAAACAAAGGCTTCAAAGAGTTCTAGAAGATTCAAGCTTCGGAAGGAAAACCAGTTTCCTTCGGAAGTTCCATATCTAACAAGAAGGGAAGTGGAAAATTCTCTTTGGAAGAATATTTGGTCTCGGAAGAAAGGAGTTCTTCCGAAGCACTGAAGTCTGCTGTAGTGTTTGCAGAATCTTCCGAAGGTTCAGTCATCAAAACTTCTGAAGCTCCAAAAGCTTCTAAAGTTTTGAAGGTCAAGTCCAAGACTCCAAAGGTGGTGTGGACGTCTAAGAAAGACCAAGTGACTGAGATTTCTCCATCAAAAACAGCTCAAGATCTCTTAGTACAACCATAGGATCTATTACTGTTAATTACCTTCTGCAATGAGCCCAAGACAAGCAAGGCTTGGGTTTCCAGATGTACTAATCATTCTCTTTTGTGCAGGGACAGCTGAAGACAGACAGAAATGTCTGGATCATAGACAGTGGCTGCTCCAGGCACATGACTGGTAATAGTCACTACTCCAGAACTTTGAAAGGATTGATGGAGGACCTGTTGCTTTTGGAGGAGATGAAGGTGGTTACATTTCTGGTAGGGGCAAGGTCACAAATGGTAAGCTCAGCATAGAAAAGGTAAACTTTGTAAAGGAGCTTGGATACAATCTTCTGAGTGTATCTCAATTTTGTGATCAAGTCATAACATGCTCTTTACTGAGCATGAGTGCATTGTTCTTAAGCCTGGTGTGGTCATTCCTCATGAGCATATCCTGCTTAGAGCCCCAGGAAAGGAAACATGTACAAGATGGATTTGCAAGAAACCTCTCCCTCTGGAGAAGTTTCATGCTTTCTGTCTAAAGCCAATAGTGATGAGTCTTTCCTATGGCATAAAAGAATGTGCCATGTAAACTTTAAGAACATGAATAAGTTAATTAAGCAAGCATGACTTGGTAACTGGAATGCCAAAGAAAGAGGTTACAAGTGATGACCACTGTGTTGCATGCCTGAAAGGGAAGCACATAAGGTATCTCACAAGCCTAAGGAAAAGAACTCATCACTACTCCCTTACACTTGTTACATATGGATCTTTGGCCCCACCAGTGTAATGAGTTTAGGAAGGACCTTATATGTCTAGTGATCACAGATGACTTTACAAGATTCACTTGGGTTTTCTTCCTTAGAACTAAGGATGAGACTCCTGAGATTCTAAGAATTTCATCTTAAAGATTGAGAATCAATCTGATCACAAGGTCAAGATCATAAGATGTGATCAAGGAACCGAATTTAAGAACCAATCCTTGACACATTCTGTGATGAAAAGGGTATTACAAGACAATTTAGTGCTCCCAGGACTCCTCAGCAAAACGGTGTTGCTGAGAGGAGAAACAGGACACTGATTGAAGCTGCAAGAACCATGTTGTCTGACTCTAACTGCCCTCACCTTCTGGGCAGAGGCAGTACATTAACACTGCTGCTATGTGCAGAACAGAGTTTTAGTAGTTAAGACTTATGGCAAGACTCCTTATGAACTTTGGCACAAGAGAGACCTTTCATTGGCTTTCTCAGGTCATTTGGATGTCCTTGCACCATCTTGAATACCAAAGATCAAATTGCCAAGTTTGTTGAGAAATCAGATGATGGACACTTTATTGGATACTCTTCCCAAGCTAAGGCTTATAGAGTATACAATCTCAGAACTAGAATTGTTGAGGAGTCAGCCAATGTGACTTTCAATGAACACACACCTTGTGTTACTGGTTCTGATCCGATTGGTGTTTGATCTTGATTGGTTACCAACTGTTTTAACAAATCTTGTGAGAATTTTCAGGATCTGCAGAAAATTTGAATACAGATGATCCTGATCCAAGATTTGAGCTAGGAGATCTTCAAGACACATATCTTCAGCTCCAGTTGGAACCACTTCTGCAAATGAGGTTTCTATCATCAGCCCTACAATGACAAATTCAGCTGATACATCTGGTATGCCTTCAAATTCCAGCTCAGAGGCTCTACAACCAGATAAGAACACCTCAACTGTGGAAGACAACAATGGTGATGGTGACAGTGACCAAGAATTTCTTGATGCCACTAACCACACTGTGGATGAGAACATCAATGATGTCACCACTGCTTGGATCAAGTTCACTTGAAAAGTGTGCTGATGTGGGGAGAAACATCTATGCCAGATCTAAATTTCTCAAATTTAGATCTTCTCAAAACTTGCTGTGATCCCTCAGCTTAGGATCCACATCCACAAGTCTCAACCCTACCACAAACATCATTGGAGATGTTATCTCAGGGGTAAAGACAAGAGGACAAACCCATGAAGCAAATGTTTGTCTTCACTCTTGTTTTCTATCCCAATAGAGCCAAAGAAAGTTGATGAAGCTCTAAAGGATGGAAGTTGGTTTGAAGCTATGCAACAAGAGCTGCTTCAATTCAAAAGGCAGAAAGTTTGGAACCTTTGTCCTCTTCCTTCTGGGAAGACTACCATTGGAACCAAATGGGTGTTTAGGAACAAGAAAGATGATAGAGGCATCATCATCAAGACCAAGCTAGACTGGTTGTTCAAGGATACACACAAGAGAAGGGATTGACTACACTGATGTCTTTGCTCCAGTGGCAAGATTAGAAGCTGTTAGGATATTCCTGGCATTTGCTGCATCCAAGACTTCAAGGTTTTTCAACTTGATGTGAAGTGTGCCTTTTGTATGGAGTGATAGATGAGAGGTTTATGTCAAACGCCACCTGGTTTTGTAGATCCTGATCATCCTGATCATGTCTGCAAGCTTGACAAAGCTCTCTATGGCGCATCAGGCACCCAGGAAGTGGTTATGAGACACTGTCTGAGTATCTCTGTAAACATGGATACAGAGGGGTACTATAGATGGACTCTCTTCATCAAAGGAACGGGAAAAAAATATTGCTAGTTAAGGTATATGGTGGATGACATCATCTTTGGTTCAACTAATCCAAAGCTCTGCAAAGACTTTGAGCTGATGAAAGACAGATTTGAAATGAGTGCCATGGGGAAACTCAATTTCTTTTTGGGAATTCAAGTGAAGCAAGTTAAAGATGGCATCTTCATAAGTCAGTCAAAGTATGTTCAGGACATACTCAAGAGGTTTAATATGGCTTACTGCTAGATTGCTAAGACACCCATAGCCAGAAACCAAAACCCACTCTCTTGGTCCTGATCTTGAGGGGAGTGTGTAGATGAGCATTTATACAGGGCTATGATTGGGTCTCTTATGTATCTTACTGCTAGCAGGACTGATATCATGTTTGCTACATGTATTTGTGCAAGATATCAAGCCAACCCTAAGATGTCTCACCTTATCACTATCAAGAGGATTCTAAGATACCTCAAGGGTGCATCAACACTTGGCCTATGGTATCCCAAGAATTCTGACTTAATCTGTATGCCTATACAGATAGTGATTATGGTGGCCGCAACATGACTGCAAAGTCTACATCTGGGGGATGTCAATTTCTTGGTGGAAGGGTGGTCTCATGGCAATGCAAGAAACAATCCTGTGTCTCCACATCAACTGCTGAAGCTAAATACATTGTTGCTGCAAGCTGCTGTGCTCAAGTACTTTGGATTCAAAATCAGATGTTGGACTATGGGTTAAATTTCAAGGAGACTCCCATTCACATAGACAACAACAGTGATATCTCAATCATAGAGAACCCTGTGCAGCACTCAAGGACAAAGCACATCAATCAAGTATCATTTAATAAGATAACTATGAAAGGGATTAATAAACTAGTCAAGGTTCACACAGATGAACAATATGTTGATCTGTTTACAAAGGCTTTTGATGAACAGAGATTTAAATATCTTATATAAGCTATTGGGATGATAAACCTTGAGTAAGCTTTTCTTAAAACTAATTCTTATTATTTCTTAAAATATGTGTGTCCTAAGTTGTCTAGTTCATCACTTTCATAAGCTCATGTTTTCTTTGGATGAAAATTTCTTTTTAAGACTTCCTTAGATTTTTAAAAATTTCTGATACTTCGGAAGTTTTGTTTTTAACTTCGGAAGTAAATCATGCTTCAAATTAAATAACGTCTAAGAAGTTTACCTTCAGAATTTTCCAAAATTTATCTTCCGAAGCTTAAATTTTTGTCTCAGACACTTACTAAATTTTAAGGACCATTTACTTCCGAAGCAAAATTAAGTCTCGGAAGCTTGTCTGTTTACACACAAAGCACTCAAGCTTTAATTTTTCTTCCGAAGCAAAATTTTCAAATCTCTCAGGAAATTCTTCCGAAGTCATTTTAGCTTCAGAAGCTTTTTAATTAAAACTTTGAAGATAATTAACCTTCGGAAGCTTTTTGACTTCCAAGAAAACTACTTTTTGAGCAAAAGTAAACTACTTTTTCAGAGGTGGGACCGACATCCGAAGATTTCAAATTTATCATCTTCATTAAACTTTATCTGAATCCCTCTCACATATAAACCCAACGGTTTTCCCCCCTTCTTTCTATCATCTGTTCTTCCTCCAAAACTAAAAACCCAAATTTCTCTTGAAATTTCTTTCTTTCTTCTTCCTTCTTCTTAAGCTACTTCAAAATGGCCACCTTGCTCACAGAAATGATCCCAACTTTACCATGCAGCTACACAGACAACACAATCAAGTTGCTCTGTTACGCTCTGAGAAAGATCCTCATTTCTCAGAGGTTTGTCGTTTCTTGTCTCTGTCAAATACTTCACCTCCCTCACCATTGATCCTCCACTCTATGAGGATCAGTTGCTTGAATTCTGGAAGACCTGCCAAGAGGTCATTATGGATGGGGAGAAGGCACTGTCTGCCACAGTGCAGGGAGAACAATCTTCATCACTCCGCCATCATCAACAGACATCTTCAGCTGGATGATGAAGAAGGTGAGGTGTTCTTCCCAAAGAAGCTGTTAATCATTCCTTTGAGCAGATGGGGTATGAGGAGATTTCTCTTGTAAAGACCTTCAGGAAAGGGAGGTCTCATCCCAATGGAGATTCCTGCTCCATGTGGTCATCCACAGCTTATCAAACAAGCATGGTGGATGGGACCAGATTCTAGAAGATCTCTCCTTCATAGTCCATGGAATGGTTCAAGGGGTCAAATTCAGGTACTCTCAGTTTGTTTATACAAATTTGCTTGCTAATTTAGACTCCTTAGAATATTACATGTTTCCTAGATATGTCCAGTACATTCTTAACTGTGAACTGGGCTCACAGTTAAGGAAACAGGTAACATTCTTAAATTGGGACAGATGACCCAGCATCTTTAAAATATTGAGAAATCCACTGTTGGATTCTCTGGGGTAGAAACAGCCCTAGTCCCAAAAATGTTAGAGCTCATTGCTCAAGGTGACAACCTAGCAGCACAAGCTAGTGTTGAACCCACACCTGCTACTTCCCAACTACCACCACAGCCTCAAATATCCATAACCTACCAAAGAAAATACAAATGAACCCCTGCTCAAACTATTCAGTCTGTGGAGGTCCCCATATACTCACCCATACAGAAGAAGGACACTGGAGCTCCCATTTCTCCTGAGGAGCAGACCACTCCCATCTCTTCAAGAATCAGTGCTGAGGTTCCTCATGCTCAGCCTGATGAGCTCATTAGCCCTACTGCCTTAAGCCATCACTCTGAGTCTCAACACTCAAGTGATCACCCTTCAGGGGACAGTTACCATCCCCAGCCTATAGATCTTAACCAACCCATTCCAACCTTGACTTCTATACTGATGAAGATATAGGTTTCAGTGAGTATAATGAATCTCTCTCTTTCCCCCTCTACTCAAAGAGAGATGAGTACTACTGAGTCTCCTACATCTATCCCACATCAGTCACCTACAACTGAGGTGGACACTACTGAACCTGTTCAGGATGTCCATATGGAAGAGGCTCTCACTTCTGAAAGTGATTACATCATTAAGACCTCAACCATGGCAACTCAGCCCACTGACATCTCAACTGAGATTGCCAGTGAGCAGAGGAAATCCAGTAGCCAAGAACTTAGAACTAGTCATCAGAGAAAGGACTCTGGTCCATCTTCTCCACCCCCAGTGATTCTTCTGATGAAGATGAGGGGGATCTGAGACTAAAAGTGCAAAAACTATCTAAAACATGCACTTACCTAGTCTCAAAGGTCAGTCACCTTGAATCTCAGGTGACTACCTTACAAAACAGGATCAATGATCAGCAACTTGAGATTTCATATCTTAAGGAAAAACTAGCTGGGAGACCCTTAAGGAGAGCTCAACCAGGAACACAAGAACCTGTGGATGTGATTGACCTATCCTCCAGCTCACTATGCAAGTGGGTGATGCTACCAAAAAGGGAGAAAAGTCATTCCAGCCACAGAACCTGGGTTCCTCCGAGAGAATGGACATTGAGGACTCACCATCCTCACTTGCAACTGTGCATTCTCAGCAACCTCCTCTAGTTCACATTGATGTGGACTACACAGACTCCTTCATATAGAGTCTATTTGAGGATGGGATACCAAGGGCTATGTCACCTTCATCATCCTTCAATCACATATTGGGTGGAGGTATGACAACAACAGGAAGCCCTCATTATCATAAGAGTTCAAGGACAGCAAGAAGTCTTTAATTTTCAGAACTTGGACTACTATGAAGGTCTGGATCTAGTCAACATGCCACTTGTCAACCCAAGCCAATCAAGACAAGCTGACAGACTGGCTAAAAGAATCCAAGACAGGATCATTGCAGAGTTAGTCTAAAAAGGAGACTAAGGCAATCAGACAATGTCATCGGTCAACTGGATGTTGAGGCAGACCCTAAGATTAGCTTCATAGGGGAAACCTTGATTGAAGGCCCAGTGACAAAACCTGAGAGCCCTGTCTCATCATTTCCAACTCCTGCAGAGATCCATATTCCTTCTGAGACACCTACTGGTGAAGGTGCTTCTCAACCTCTCTTTGGCTTGAGCTCAGATGCTGCAAAGAGCAATGAAGGCAAAAGCTCTCTCCACCCTGAGTCACAAAGGTCTGAGAGTGACAAGGGAAAAGAAGATGACATCTGAGGAGATTGAGGAGGAGGAGAGAGAGAGGAAGAGGAGGCTAAGGGGAGAAAGTTCCTCTATTGAGTCTCCAAGACTCATGGAGTCTGCAATCAGGGCTGCCCCCAGACCAGATACTCAAAACGATGAGTTAAGGGCAGTCAGGATTAACTATCTGCAGACTAGGAACTATGACATAGATAGTGTCATTTCTCTCCCCTTGGATGAATTGAATGAACTGGTTGATCTGGAAAGGTCAAGAGAGAAGAAGGAGGCAGAAGATGCAGAACTCCTAGTACAAGTCAAAGAAGATAGAAGAAGAAAAAGAATGTACAAAGGTATGTATACCCTATCACCAGTTCAAGAAAGTCCTGAACAAGAGGATGTGGTTCAACAAGAACCTCAGGTAGATAAGGAAGAAGACAGAATCAAGATGATTAACTACCTGAGTGCCACAAACCTCTATCAGGCAGATGCACTCCTTCCCTTACCTTATGACTATGTTGAGTTTGAGTACTTAAAACAACTTAAGCTTGAGTTAGTCAAGGAAAGAAAGACAACAAAGAAGAAGCTCAGGGAAGAAGCTGCAAAGTCAAGAGCCATCATCCAAAAGAGCATGAAGAAGTCTGCTGATAGGCAGAGGATGATGAGCTTCTTGAAGCTGTATGGATTCTCCGAAAGGAGACTTGGACCCATGTCTCTATCCACTATGGATGAGCATATCAGGGTAATCAAGCAGAAGATTAAGAGTGGAGTGCTCACTGACTTACACTTCAATCCAAGTCAGGCCCCACCTGAAGTGGAGGTTAAGGTTGAACAAACAGACACAACACAACCTGGACCTCCTGCTAATGCTCAGCAAGCTTCAGCTTCTGATCCATAACAGGGTCAACCTCCTTCTCCATCTGAACCTGAGAGAGAGGAAGTCCCAACTGAGAAAGATAGTGAAGATCAATCTGGTGCTGCAGGCCAGTCTTCTCAGTTAAAATTTGGAAAGAGAAGAAAAGGATGGCTAAAAACCAAAGTCTAAGAAGAAGAAGAAGCCTGAATCCCCTTCTGAACCTCAGAATGAATCAGAACAGCTTGAGGATGTGCAGTTAGAGAAAGCTCAATCAACTCCAACTTCAATAGCTCCTCTAGCATCAAGAAGACCCATCTTGTCTTGGACATACACCACAAATCCAGAAAGATGGCATGTTATTAGAGATCAAGGAATTGAAGACATCTATACATGGCAAGATATGTTTCAGTTGCCTCTGCATGATCTCTTTGACATAAGAAGACACTTTGACAGCCTGAAGGATCCTGATCATCTTATGAAGAAAGAATGGTGATCATCCTAATGAGGACTGTTAATATCTAAAGTTTTCTAAATGTTTTGGTAGCATCAGCCTAGGGGGAGTTCGTAGAGACTAATGAAGAGGCTGATGTAACCTAAACATCTTTAGTCTTTCCTGCATGCTGCACAAGTACATTGAAGTGGAATGCTTCAGAAGTTTCACATGTACAACAGAAATACTCTAAGTGTGAAATCTTCCGAAGCCAAGACCAACATCTTCTGAAGCCAAAGATGAAGTCTTCCGAAGCCTCATAGACAAAGTCTTCCGAAGCTTCAAGTTCATGAAGACAGATTTCTTCTGAAGACTTTTAGTAACATGCTTTATCTGATGTACTGTTCCATAAAGCTAACACCTTCCGCTGCAACTCTGCAAGTCACCAACTAACATGGTTTGGTGAAAAGTTCCATGCTTTTGGTAACTGTACATTGAGGTCTTGAGTCTGTAACTTTCTACTTTATGTACTTTATCCTTTTTGTAATAGATAAGGATGTGAGCTATGGCATGTCATAGTCACTAGTCGAAAGGCAATCTGCCTTTTGACTCTACAATTGATTTTATGTGTTTCTAGTCAATTGTATCCAGCTGATTTTCAAAGTATAGCCGGCTGTAGGATGTTGTATAAGTATCTCTGTTCTTGTATCTTTCGAATATGCTTTTGTAATACTTGTAATAGAACATAGAGAAGGCAATATACTGCATTCTTGAAAACCAAACACTTGTGTTCTTTGTGTTTTGTCTCATATATTACTTGTGTTTTAGTGTCACCACTTGGTTAATCCAGTTTACTGTTGATCTAAGTTTAGTTTATCTCCTTTTGTGTTGTTGTGTTGTAACTCTTCACCCTTCAACGATCCTGCAATCTTATTCCTATGAAACTTGGAAGTTTTGACGTCGTCATTGGTATGGATTTGTTAGCCAATCACCATGCCGAAATCATTTGTTTCGAGAAGTGCATTCATATACCGTTACCCTCTGGAAATACTTTGAAAGTGTTCGGTGAAAAGTCTTCCAAAGGACTTAAACTCATGTCTTGCACCCAAGCCCGAAAGTGCTTAAGCAAGAAGTATATGGCCTTCTTGGCTTACGTGGTCAACACGAAAGTCAAAGGGAAAGAACTCAATGATGTCCCTATCGTACGAGACTTTCCTGAAGTATTTCCCAATGACCTTAGTAGTTTACCTCACGTGCGTGAAGTCGAGTTTAAAATTGACTTGATACCGGGAGCAAACCCCGTGGCTAAGTCACCATATCGGCTTGCACCATCGGAAATGCAAGAACTCACGAGTCAACTTCAAGAGCTATCTAAGAATGGCTTCATTCGTCCTAGTTCTTCGCCTTGGGGTGCACCTGTTCTTTTTGTGAAAAAGAAAGATGGATCATTTCGTATGTGCATGATTATCGTGAGCTTAACAAGCTTACCATCAAGAATCATTATCCTTTTCCTCGCATCGATGACTTGTTTGATCAACTTCAAGGAGCTGCTATTTTCTCGAAGATCGATTTATGTTCTGGCTATCATCAATTGCGAGTCCATGATGATGATATCCCAAAGACTGCATTCCATACTCGATATGGGCACTATGAGTTCATGGTTATGCCTTTTGGTTCAACCAATGCTCCTGCTATTTTCATGGATCTCATGAACGAGTATGCAAGCCTTATCTAGACAAGTTTGTGATCATCTTCATTGATGACACACTCATCTACTCCAAGTCCAACACCGATCATGAACTGCATTTGAGATTGGTTTTTGAATTGTTAAAGAAAGAGCAATTGTACGTGAAGTTCTCGAAGTGTGACTTCTGGCTCGAGGAAGTTCAATTTCTAGGACACGTGGTGAATAGCCAAGGAATTCACGTTGATCCTGTAAAGGTGGAAGCTGTGAAGAATTGGTGTGTTCCTACATCTCCTACTAAAGTTCGTTCTTTTCTTGGTCTTGCTGGTTATTATCGGCGATTCATTGCCAACTTCTCGAGGATCGCGAAGCCACTCACTTTTTTGACACAAAATAATAAACCATTCGAGTGGGGTTCTGAGCAAGAAGAAGCTTTTGAAGCGTTAAAGCACAAGTTGTGCAATGCTCCTATCTTGACCCTACCTGATGGAAATGACGACTTCACCGTGTATCGTGATGCATCTAAACAAGGCCTTGGTTGTGTTCTCATGCAACGAGGAAAGGTCATAGCTTATGCATTGAGACAATTGAAGGTTTACGAGGTGAATTACACAACACATGATCTCGAGCTTGGTGCTGTTGTTTTTGCCTTGAAGATTTGGAGACACTACTTGTATGGTACGCAATGCATTGTCTACACCAATCACAAAAGCCTTCAACACGTTTTAATCAAAAAGATCTCAATATGAGACAATGTCGTTGGGTAGAGTTGATTAGTGATTACGATTGCGACATTCGTTACCATCCTGGTAAAGCAAATGTTGTAGCCGATGCACTAAGCTGAAAGATTCACAACAAGATGATCTCACTCCAAGAAATTCGCGATCGATGACAATGGTTTGACACTTTGGTGAGTTTGATACTGAGATTGACTAAATGTCAACGAGACTACTTACTGTTGCAAAACTTAAGAATAGATAGTGACATCGAGTCTAGTATTATGGAGGCTCAACAAATGGTGCAACAAGAAGGAAGAATGAAGGATGAGCCGGAGCATAATCTTTTAATCCGATTGGAAACGAACCCCAATGGGTTGATGTACTTTGCAAATCGGATTTGGGTTCCAAATCGTGATAATCTTTGTACCATTATCATGAACAAAGCTCATCAAACTTTTTATTCTATTCATCCTTGCTCTGATAAAATGTACATGGACTTGCGTGGTCAATATTAGTGACCTAGAATGAAGAAAGATATAGCGACTTATGTAGCTAAGTGCCTCACGTGTACGAAGGTTAAAGCCGAACACCAACGTCCAAGTGGATTACTTGAGCAACCCGAGATTCCTATGTGGAAGTGGGAACACATATCCATGGACTTCATAACTAAGCTACCCCGAACCTCCCGAGACATGATAGCATATGGGTGATCGTTGACCGATTGACCAAATCGGCAATTTTCATACCCATACGCGACACTTACAAGACATCAAGGTTGGCTTGTATATACGTTGATGAGATTGTAAGTCGTCATGGGGTACCTCTGCACATCATATCCGACCGAGATGCTCATTCACTTCACACTTTTGGTCGTCTATGAAAGAACTCTTGGGTACTCAATTGGACCTAAGCACGGCTTACCATCCTCAAACTGATGGTCAAACCGAGCGAATGATCCAAACCTTGGAGGATTTGTTACGCCTATGTGTCCTTGACTTGGTGGTGAATGGGATACACATCTACCGCTCGCGGAATTTTCGTATAACAATAGTTATCACTCGAGTATCAAAATGGCATCGTTTGAAGCACTTTATGGTCGTAAATGTCGTTCACCGATCTGCTGGACCGACATTGGTGAAAACTTCATCACTGGTCCCGAACTTATACAAGAGACGACCGATAAAGTTTCTATCATCCGCAAGAACCTTGAAGTGGCAAGAAGTCATCAAAGAGTTATGCTGACAAGCGACGTAAGCCATTGGAATTCCAAGTTGGGGAGATGGTTCTTCTTAAGGTTTCACCGTGGAAGGGTGTTGTTCGCTTTGGAAAGAAGGGTAAACTAGCTCCGAGATTTGTAGGGCCTTTTAAAATCCTAAAAAGGGTTGGAAAGGTGGCTTATAAACTGGAACTACCTTCCGACCTTAGTGGAGTTCATCCTGTGTTCCACGTTTCAAATTTAAGAAAGTGCTTGGCTGACGAAAGTCTGCATCCCTTAGAAGACATCCAGATTGACGAGTCATTGCATTTTGTCAAGAAACCTGTTGAGATCATGGACCGCATTATGAAAAAGACTAGAACCACAACAACCCCAATTATCAAGGTTCGTTGGGAGAATAAGCGAGGCGCTGAATTCACTTGGGAGCGTGAGGAGCATATGAAGAAAAAGTACCCGTTCTTATTCGTATAGTTTCATTTTCTTAATTTCGGGATGAAATTCTTTTAAGTTGGGGAGACTGTAACATCTCGTATTTTTGTTAACTTAAAGTTAACTCCGTTTATTTCTTGTAAGGACTATTTATGTCTTTTGTGAAATCTGGGGGTTAGTTGTGCTACTTGTTAATTTGTCACTAAATTTTAAATCTTAATTACAATAACACTAATAATTATGTCATTAAAAATATAATAATAATAATCATAATAATAATAATAATAAAGATAATAAAAGCTAAAAGTAATAAATTAGTTAAACTTTAAACCTAGATTAAGTTCAGGCGGTATTTATGTAATTTATGAAAATCGAATTTAAAGTTTTTAAATATAAAATTACAAAACCTAAACCACGGGGACCAAAGTGTAAAATTTAACCCAAACCACCCCTCCACCCCGTCTTTCCGGTCGCCGGCGGCAAGCCCGGCGCGGCTCCGGCGACCACCGGTTTCTAAAAAAAACAAACCATTTTTAACAACCAAGTATGTTAATCGACTCAGGGAGACTTCACGAACTCAAAACCGTGACTTAATTGAACATTAAAGCTCGGTATCAAAGAGGATTTAACCGAAATCAACCATCTCAATCGGTTTATAGCCGTTCAACATTCAAGACTTCATGATTAATCAAATTAATCGAACAGAAACGCTCATATAATCATTTCTAAAGTAAATGTGTGGTTTAATTCGAGTCTAACAATCAATAAACCATCAAATGATAACCGAAACAACGTCTCAAAGGGAGAAACTTGTTCGGTACTAGATCGACCAAATTGGTCCTATTTAACAGAGGGGAATCATCACATTCGACCCCTTTAAACTCATCACACACTCAATTGCTTGAAATTACAACGAAAAGATCGAAATCTGAACCTCTATTCATCGCGCAAAGAACCGAAACATTACCGAGCTTAAACACATAAATTTGGTTGAAATCAAGTAAGTATCATATATCATTCAACTCGATTACCCTTGGGGATCAAAAGCCCTAAGGTTAATCGAGTTGAAACTCTCGATTCGTTGCTCAATTTTGGTTCGGGTGATTTAAAATTTATATGAATTTGGGGAAAACCTTTAATTTGTGTTTAAAAGAATTTTAAACCAAGATGAACCGCGGTTGAAAGTCTTGGTTCACCGGTAAGACATTGCCTTGTTAAGCATGAGGTCCCAGGTTCAAACCCGGGCACCCTCATGTTTTATTTAAAAAGTTTTAGCCTAAAAATTAATTCTAGAAAATTTTTAAAATGTATAAAAATTATTTTTATAAATTCCAAATATTTTCAAAAGCTTTCAAATATTTTCTATAATTTTTCTAAGTTTACATAAAAATATTTCATTTATAAAACATTTTAGCAAAGCTTGTTGAATAATTTTCTCATAAAATAGATTTTAATAATAATTAATAAATTATTGTTGGTCTAAACATTTCTTTTCACATAATATTGTTTTAAATCATGATTATTTCAAATAATTACTCAAATATTATATTTAAACTTTATTAATTAGTATAGATGATTCAATTTCACTTTCTCTATATTTAAACATATAAATAATATACTTTTATATTTAAAGTATATATAAAAATACCCAAATTGAACTTTAGTCCTTGTTAATTCATTAAAACTTATTTAAATCTTGTAATATATATATTTAGGTGTCTTGTGACGATACAATTTGGAACGACGTTTATTATTTTTCTATTAATCTTCATTGCATACTTATTGATCAAGTGAGTTTTCCTTGCCCCCTTTTTATATTTTCACACTAATTTAGGGTGAAACATGATACTTATTCTCATACACTTGTAAATATTTAAACTTGTAAGCACTGCAATTCATATTTTTGTCATGGTTATTTGTGTGTTGTAAGTGTTTATATGAGATACAATTTTTGTTTGCAATCATTAACTATTGTTAGCCTGGCAACGTCTTAGATTTTTGGGCCTGACAAGCCTATTTGGTGCTAAAGCCGAGGTATTGCCAGCTCCTGATGACGTATGCTTGTTAATCATGGGAACCAAATACACTTAGCCAATCTTATATACTTGTAATCAAGTCGAGGTTTGGTTGTAACGATATGTGTTCTATAACCTTACTAACTTATGACCTATGACATGAATTGCTACTTGTAACCTTATCATATTATGTATGAAAACCTTGGAAACTCACCAACTATTTATAGTTGACCTTTTATTTTTATGATGTTTCAGGTAACCCTCAAGTTTAAAGTGGTCTTTTGAAGCTTGCAATAAAACTAGAACTTGGACCTAGTTAAATAAATAAAATGTTTATGTTATGCTTTGTTTTATTTGGAACTATTTCATGTTTTGAGACTTATGATTGTAATATCTTTGAAACTTATAATTTTAATATTTACATTTAAATATAGCGTTATGTGGCTGTGAACAATCTTAACCCTCACATCTCGACGATTCTGCCATCAAGGTTGGGGTGTGACATTTAAATTTTTCTGTTTGCATCCAAGTGTTTCACAAAAATTATCATTTGAGTCTATTTAACTACTTCTAATTAACACCGTTGACTTTTTCCGTTAAGTTTCTTACATTAGGGGTATTTGTCAAAACAATTAAAAGAATAAAAGATCCAACTCCACGTGAGGGGTTATATACATTAGCATTGTTTGGTAATCACCATTGCAATTTGTAGAAATAGAAGCGTCAGACTATTATGTAGAAATGCATAACTTATCATAGTCGCAATCAAATGTTTAAAAACCACTACTGAATACATGTTGCTGGTTATATTGTGAAGGCGGTTGTCATAATTTTATTCGGTTTTATTGAAGGCAACACATTTTTAATTAAGGCTGTCGACTATACGGTAGAGAAGACCAACCATTTAGTCCCGATGACATACCTTAATTTAGAGGCGGCGGATTGTGTCAAAAACACAAGAAGTAGTGGTTGATGCACCAACATCATGATATATATGCATGTTTCCGTCTAGGTTCGGACACGTGGTGTTATATCATTATGCACCAACATCACGATATATATAAACGTTTCCATCTAGGTTCGGACACGTGGTGTTATATCATTGGTTTCATATACTGGTGGTCTACCGTATTATATGAAGTCGCCACAATGTTAAGGTGGGCAAAATCAAGGAAATTGTGAGTTAAAAAAGGAGGAATTTACCCATAGTTTATTAGTGATGCACCATTTGTATAAGGTTTGTCAAGTGCCTACGGTAATTGTCGGTTTCGGAGCGGAGGTGAATATGTAGGGTGTTATCATTTGTTATTTTAATTCAATTCAAATGAATAGGTATCTTAATAATTAGTACTTCATATATTTGATCGGTTTAAATCAAATCTCGATTGAATTTGTCACCTATAACGTATCAAATTGGCAATTATCATTCATTTCCCAATATAATTTGTTTAAATCATGTTTTGTTCTTTAACTTTAACATGACAAAAAGTATGTATCTTCAGCTTTTTGACATAGTAAATTCCAAAACATGACCAAAAATCTATTATATAAAAATTCACTACTCCCTAACTAGATTCAAATTCACTACCCCCTAACTAGATTCAATCTTCATCATCCATTGTGTCTTGTTTATTCATAGATAATCTTTTAAAATGCAATGAAACATAAATACTTCATCATCTTACACCTTTTCGTCTTGCTAACACGTTCCTTCCTTCCTTCTTGGATGTATTTGTGGAAATACTCGAACATTTACAGTTTTTGGGCTTCTCTTGAGCCGAACGTTCGAAGTCTTGATCGTTTATAAGAGAGACTGTTTATAAACATCACACTAAGCATGCAATAGATAAATAGTGTAAAAAGAAAATATTTTTTCACAGAAGAAGAATACCTGACGTGGCGGGGCGTATGACCACTTCTGTGGACTTTATAGGGGCGGAAAGATTTAATTTGACGGTTGAATGTTTGTTGTCATTCTCTATTTCTTGTAAGAGGGCCATGGAGTCAAAGTATTCATCTGAATTCATGGTTAAACAACTTGAATTGGCAGAACTGGAAGACCGTGATCCTTGATCGATAAGATCATTGAATTCAATGTAGTCTCCCCTCAAAATGCAATCCATTTCGGATGATTGATCTATAAGAGGCGGTCTTGTTTGTTTTCCATAGTCTTTCCCTACAAAACATATGCAACTTGTTATAAATGTATGCATGTTTACAAATGATAGAATAAAGAACTTATTACAGACACCATAAGAGAGTATAAAGTTATAAAACCAACTCACCACTAGTTTACTGTCTGAAGTCGTTTTAGGCGCTAAATTAACAGGGATTTTGACGTCAATATTTGCAGAAATGCAGTTTTCAGAAGGTGGTTTATGCTCATCCGCCAAAAATACTCTGCATAATACTCTAAGATCCTACATATTATCCAGCCAAACAAATTTCAACTTTTGACATCTAGCTTATAATCCTGGAAAAATGGGTGGGTCGAGTTGGGTAATGGGTTAAAACAAGTTTTAAGCCAAATGGGTTCGAGTCAAGATAGGTTTACTAAAACAGGCTCGGATTGAAAACAGTCATTATAGATTTAAAAAGAAAAATTGGTTCACCGGCTATAAATCAAATTTTATAAGAGTGACTCATTTAGACCCGAAATTAGATCCAAATTAACCCGTTGCATAATTTGAGTTGATCCAGATGAACCCATATGCACATCTTTTTACTCAAATAAGCCCATTTCTGAAAAAGGGTCATCATTACATGTTTACAACCCATAATCTAAAGTACCCATCAATAAAAACAGATAAGATGACTTTGTGTTATCACATGTCTCAATTACTCTATATTCTTGCATCATCCAATCGGTCTTCCGGCCATCCGAGGCCCGACCCTCATAAAACCGAAGGGTGGTTCTCGAACCAATGATCACAGAGTTAGAAAACGTCTCACAAGCCTCCCCGGTTTCCTTCCAGAATCCACACGCCGCATCCTTTTTCACCCCGGACCACAAGTACCACAAATCAGCTGCAAGTTACATTTCCTTTAGTAAGATCAAAACAATATTACAGTATACACAAATCTTGATTATTTAGATTGTTCACTAACGAGGTAGATCTGAGGGTCTATATTGGTAAGGATTAATATCTGAAGTTACATATGAGGGCAGAGGTGCTCCCCTTTTGAAGTCGTACAATGACATATAAATCACCTCATCGGTCCAGTACTCGTTTTCAGCTGGAAGTTGAATGCATGATGAAGAACACATTTGAACTTATACTCAAAAGAATCAAAAATTGCTGCTACAAGAAAGAGCATAACGGTTTCAATTCGATCAGTTGATAATAATAAGCCCCAATCATGCATTTCAGATCAAAAGTCAACGTCTAACCATAATTTGAGAATTTGGTACAGAAATCAATAATCTTTTGAGCATAACATAAACAAGACAAACAAGATCATGAAGCACATAAATCAAACTAAGTTCATAACCAATTTAAACACACTAATCCCATTTCAAATTATAATTTTGACCGCATACTAAAAAAACTGAAGAACATTAAATAACAATCACCATCAAAATATCTAAAAACATCAAATAACGAAAAGCATGATCCACTAATTTCATCATGTTTTCATAGAAATCGCATCAAAAAACCCCACAAATTAGCACCCACATCATCAAATTCTAAAACACACTCAGTCAACTCAACAAATTACAATCCGATACACCCACAATCACAAACATCAAACAGCAAACATGAATATCGATACATATATATATGTGTGTGTGTGTGTGTGTGGTGTAAGTAACTTTGGGATTAATTAAGATGAATGAATATACCTGTAGAGTTGAAGAATCTCCCGCGCAATCTACTCTCTGTGGCCTTAACTGTGAGTTTATCTGGTTGTTAAGAAGAGCGTGAATGTGTGGTGATGATGGTGGGGGGTATTTATAGGTGGAAAATTAACCATTGTTTGAATTGAGATTGCCGGTGGGGGCGCACGTGGCGTGATGTGATTGGTTTGACTGTTTAGTTGATGAAGGGGTTAACGTTGTAGTAGGTGACGTCATGTGTAGATAACGCGGCTTGCACACGAGTACGTACAATCTTTATATTATTTTATCAAATCATATTAGATTGTTATCTGTTTTCTTTTTCTTTTTTTTTCTGGCAGCATCAAGACTTATAAAGTAGTCGAGCGGATTCGGCATGCGGCTTTGGGTATTTTTACGCGTCTGTAACACTGCCGCTGGCGGTTCAGGTAGGGGATATAAGGTGGTGATAGCCAAAAGCTTGCGGAGAATTGGCTATCGTCTAAGTAGTTTAGTTTGTCCCTCTATCAATGTGGATTATTTCGATCAAAACTGAATTCAATTCGTTGAAGTCATTGTGAATGTTTAAAACTTGGGATTGTTTCATATTTAAAGTAAATTCTTATAGATGATTTTTCTTTTATGTTCACTGTATATCATCACTCTCATCTCTTTGACGATCTTCATCTCAATCACTTTGATTTTTGAGGCACAATTTGGGTTTTCATGTATAACCCAACAATACAAATTGTTTAAACACTTTTTCTGTATAACAAACAAGTTATTTTAAAAGGCTCAAAATTTGATTTAAAAGACCCGTTTTAAGCACAAATCTTTAGTCATCTTTTATTCCTCATTTTCTATTGCATCTATATTTCTTAGTCCTTTTATTCTATTTTGGTTGTGATAGAACTATAAATTACTGTTTTCCTATAAATTCTTTTACTGTAACTAAATAAACAAAAGAGTTTTTTATCTTGTTTTACTAACACTATTCCTGCACTCGTTAACTACATATAGGCGTTACATCATGTTTTTTCACTTCACCTCACCTCAAAGAAATAATTTAAACTCCCCTTTCATGCACTTTTTTAAACTAAAACTCGATAAAAACACACAAAGATTGATTTGATACTAGTTGAATCCTTAAGGCTCACCCTCTTATATGACAGGCTGTGTTTAACCGTGGGGCATGTATAGCGTAAGGCTCAAGTGTCCTCAAATTTCAAGTGTTGGAAGCAATTTGCTTTTGTTTCTTGTCTTGTGGTGTGAAATCTGGGCCCCAAATCCTACACATGTATTGGTGAATGCATCTATTAAATATTTTTGCAAGGTTATGTTGGTGGAATTATATTATTCCTTAGTGTTTTTCTTCACCTTTCCTACCCCTTTATCATTTTCCCAAATTGATGTGTATTATTGCCATAGATGTTATATATCGTATGCACTCTTTCGGTAACCCGTTGGTTTTCTAATCAATAATTAATAACAATTTTTATTCATTACAAAAAATATAAACTATTTACACATAGATTTTAGGCATGTATACTAAATTATAACTACCTTCTAAAAAAATATTTAAAGAAATTTGAGTGATATGATAAAAACACAAAAGCTATCAAATTTCAAATCATGTAAATGTTAGGCGGTCTTATTATAAATCCATAATGCAAGGGAAGGATATATATTTACATTAATCGTTTTCTTATGAAAACCAGATGAAAAATGTAAACATAGATAGTATTTCATTTCCTATTTGATTAAATAATAGCAAGTAAGTAAATTTAATAATTTAATAATTTAATATTTTATTTGTTTTATTTTTGTTATTATAAATAAATAACTTTATCTTTCATATGTCAAATAACTTTATCATTCATATGTCGACATTTGATGAACTTAACTTGTAATTTGCCCTCACCTCTACTATTAAATGATAAAAAAAAATATATGTTTATATATAATAAAACTATTTACTTATTTAGCTTTGTATTCTTAAAATAAACAATGTACATTATTTTATTTTATTTTTCTATACAAAAATATATATAATACTTCTATGTTACTTTGTTTTAAAATTTAAGAAGATAATTAATCATAATTAATCTGATTTTTTAAGTTCCAAGTTTAACATTCTTAATTAATTAAGATAAATTAAATACAATAGTGATATATTAACATAATTTTTGTGTTTCTTCTTCTAGTATCAGTGTAATTTTTTATAATATTCTAAGAGTTAAAGTTTTACTGAATTCTTAAAAAGAAAAGAATACATATAAAAGCAAACTAAAAATCAAAATAAAAAACAATAAGTGTGTGTTGTATATATATATATATATAACTATATATATATAGATATATATATATATATATTATTTTGCTATGTCAATAACACCTTGTAGAGTTTTAGATATTAACCACAAAAAGTCTTTTTGATTTGCAAAACGGTCCTCCCTTGATTCTATAATTTCTTTTATATATTGTAATATGGAACGGTAAATTATCAAATCAATCAATATTTTTCCCAAAAATTAAAAACCTTTACTATGTCTTGGTATTTTTTTCATCACCATGTAAGTCGTTAACATAAGGTACTTACATTATTTATTTATATATTTTTTGTTTAGATTGAGTCTATACATATAAATGTTTTGCTTATATTATTTGTGTTTTGTTTACCAATATTTAAACAACGTGTTTTTAAACAGTTTCATTTGAGACGTTAACTCTTCCGATATCTGACAAACGTTATTTTTTACCCACAACAACGTGTGAATCACACTTCCATTAAAAAACCCTCAAAAGAGACCCGCGACAACGCGTGATCTCTAATTTTAGGTATATTGGATTTTAGTAATTCAATTATGATCTATGGATCGTTAATAATTCATATTATTAGTTTTGCTGATAATAATCCTATGTTTTATTTTGTTACCTGTAAGGCCCCGTTCCCGGGACGCTTACAGTTGGGTTCTCATTGCACATAAACCTATAATTACACTTGTGTTTCATAAAATCGCAGCGGAAAACTAAACAATCTTTCATTTCCATGTAAATGCTTTTGCAAATTAATACAACATTCATTACAAAATAGCTTGTTCGCATTACAATGCAAAAACATTAATCAAAAGAATGCCATCCCAAGAGAGCTGAGTAGTCGCCCGTGCCATCCTCAGCAATCATTACCTGCCAACTGGAAACCATCAAAGTCAGCATTGCTGAGTGAGTTCTAGTTTTATAAATAAAACATACTTTACTTTACATTCGTTCACGATCATACATCATACGTACATACTAATAATATCAGTATTATCCTCATCATTCCGTTCATTAACTTTGCTCATTCACGTGTTACATTATCGTTCACTTCTCTATCTAGATCCGGTCAGACTTTACCCTCTTCGTGCACTCAGCCACGATTACTGAGGTCGAATGACCAAGATCCTGTTATGTACATTACCGATAATTCATTTACGCTTCATTCATACTTCGTTCTTTCATACAAAATCTTTCGTTCATTTATACTTTCGTTCCTTCGAGTCTCTGTTGCGACAACATGGTCGCTCACCTCATTAACAATCCCAACGACTTCGCGCCATTCGAGTCTGTTGCAACCATAGAGTTGCTCACCCCACTTTCCAATCTCAACAATAGCATGCTATCCGAGTCTCTTGCAACCATAGGGTGGCTCACCTCATGGCAACTACACAATAACGCGTTGTCCGAGTCTGTTGCACCGTAGGGGTGCTCACACCTCATAGCAATCTCAAGGATTGCATACCGTCCGAGTCTGTTGCAACAACAGGTTGCTCACCTCATTGCCATTCTCATCGATGGCACGCTATCCGAGTTTCTTGCAACCATCGAGTTGCTCACCTCATATATGTGCTTGCAAGCCTTTCCTTCGTTCGTTCATCATTCATAATGCATGCATTCTTACTTTATGTTCCTCTTTCATTATCTTTCACTTTACGTTACATAATACTTCATTCATTCACTAACATGACACATAAGGCCACAAGAAAGATGACATACATCATATTAAGGAACATATCATACACATTCATCATCATCATACAGGGCAATATCATGCATACATAACAAGCCCTAACAGGCAACATCATCATCAACATGCCCAACATGCTCTCTAAGGACCCAATCGTCATCTTACATGCTCTTACAAGAACCTTTACGTCAAAACTTACATCTGCACTTTTCCCGAAAGTCAGAAGTCAAACTACACTTTCCTCGGGTGTGACAGCCCTACTCGGCGTATGGACACCCTTCAGTAGCATGGCCTCCATGCGACTAACATCATGCGAATGAACTAATACGATGAACACCTATGGGGAATGAACATCCAGTCGTGCGAATGGACAATGCGGATGGACCTCATGCGAATAGGATTGATGCGGATGAGCACTTATGCGACTGGACCTTCAGTCGCATGACCCCCATGCGACTGGCCCTTCAATCGTGCGAATGGACCCCAATCGCACCCTAATCGGCCGTATGGCCTCCATTCGGCCTCCAGTTGTCGCCTAGCCCTAACTGATGCAGAATGCAGTTCATCCCGACTACAACCGAGGGTGTTCGGCCTCCAAACTCCTCTAAACCCATTTTAAGCCCAAATCGACCATCCTAAACCTTAGGATGCATACCATGACACCATTCAAGCACACACAAGCTCACAATCAAGCCACAAACGCCTCATACATACACATACACATACACATACACAACGTGTCAACATACACATAATCAAAAAACCGATTCATATTTTTCCAGCCCTAAAATCGTTTTGAAAACAAGTAAAAGTGGGGTTCTAGAACTCACACAAACAAGCACAACGACAGAGCTTCGATTTGCTTGCTACACGATGATTTTGGCGACCCGAACTAACTCGAACCAACTTTTTCTCCTTTTCTCTTCTTCTCTCTATGAAATCTGAAATGTGGTGTGTGTGGGGAGTGGGCTGCCCTCTCCCTGCTAATATCACCACATTCTCAACTTTTCTTTGTTGGCGAGTTTGGTCCCTCGACTTTAAACTTTATTTTCTTTTCTTTCTTCACCGGCTTCAAAATATAAATATCCGGGTGTTTGCAAGTCCACCCCCCTTAAATAGGTTTCATCCCCGAAACCTGTTATTCGTCGAACAAACGTGGGTAATGCTGTCTCATTTCTCCTCAGTCTCCCACATTGACTCGGATCCCTTCCTGTGCTCCACTGTACACGCACAAGAGGAACCACTTTATTCCTTAGCCTTTTCTCCTTTCGGTTGATGATTGCCACTGGTTGCTCCATAATTAAGCCGTTCATCTACTTCGATATCTTCCATGGGACAATCGTATCTTCATCTGCTAGGCACTTCCTTAGATGAGATACATGGAATGTCGGGTGAATTCCATTTAACTCATCTGGTAACTCCAGTCTATAGGACACCTCTCCTACTCGAGCAATGATTTGGAAAGGGCCTATATACCTTGGGCTCAACTTGCCCCGCTTTCTGAATCGGATAATACCCTTCCAAGGTGAGACCTTCAGCATAACCCGTACCCACCTGGAACTCAATCGGCCTACTTCGTTTATCAGCATACGACTTCTGTCTGTCTTTGGCTGCCTTCATAAAGGCTTTGATCTTTTCAATCTTCTCAGTCGTTGCCTCGATTACCTCGACGCTCCCCATTCCTTTTGACCAATGTCACCCCAACAAACGGTGTTCTGCATCTCCTACCGTATAACATCTCATATGGAGGCATGCCAATGCTGGGATGATAGCTGTTGTTGTAGGAGAATTCAGCTAACGGTAGGTGGTCATCCCAACTTCCACAAAAATCAATCACACATGCTCGAAGCATGTATTCCAATGTCTGAATGGTCCTTTCTGACTGACCATCGGTTTGGGGATGATAAGCCGTGCTAATATGTAACCTCGTCCCATAGCATCATGGAATTCTTCCAAAATTTAAATGTAAACCGAGTGTTGCAATCAGACACAATAGACACCGGCACCATGACGAGTTACAATTTCCTTGATGAATAGATTGGCCAACCTCTCAGATGAATACGCTCGCGGATCGGTAGAAATGAGCCTCTTCGTCAAACGATCAACTATCACCCATATGGCATCGTACCCTTTCGGAGTACGTGGCAGCTTCGTAATGAAGTCCATGGTGATGTGCTCCCACTTCCATTCCGTATATCCAAAGTTGGATCTTCCCATACGGCTTTTGATGCTCTGCCTCACCTGTAAGCAAGTAAGCACTTACTCATATACTCCACCACGTCACGCTTCACACCCGGCCACCAATATCTTTCTTCATGTCATGGTACATTTTCGTGGCACCAGGATGATGGAGTATCGAGTCTTGTGAGCTTCATCCATTATCTTCACCCGTAGATCCCCAAAACGAGGAATCCACACACGACCGAATCGAGTTCTAACATCGAGTGTGTTTTCACCCAATTCCCCAACCAGACCTCTCATTCTTTCCGAGTTAAGGTGATCTTCTTTCAATGCCTCATCTTGAAACTCCTTGATTTGCTTCATCCATCAGGGTCATGATTAGTTGATAAGCTTTCACCCGAATCGGTTCGGGCCTTTCCTTTCGGCTAAGGGCATCCGCCACCACATTAGCTTTGCCCGGATGGTAAGGGATCTCGCAATCATAATCCTTTATAAGCTCCAACCATCGCCTCTGCCTCATGTTCAGGTCTTTTGCTCAAAGAAGTACTTCAGACTCTTGTGGTCAGTGAATATGGTGCATTTCGTCCCGTAGAGATAGTGTCTCCAAATCTTTAACGCAAAGACCACGACTGCTAGCTCCAAGTCATGAGTGGGATATTAACCTCATGAACTTTCAACTGTCGGGATGCGTAGGCTATAACCTTCCCTCTCTGCATTAACCACACCCCAACCCTGAGTAGGAAGCATCAGAATAAACCACCAGATTTTCGCTTCCATCGGGTAATGACAGAACAGGAGCTTGAGTCAGTCTTGCCTTCAGCTCTCGAACGCCTTCTCTTGAGCTTGACCCCATACAAACTTCCCATCCTTTGGGTCAACTTAGTTAGTAGAGAAGCAATCTTAGAGAAATCTTGGATGAATATTCTATAGTAGCCCGCCAAGCCCAAGAAACTACGGATCTCGGATGGCGTCTTTGGTGACCTCCATTGCATAACCGCCTCCACCTTCGCCGGTCCACTAATCCCGTCAGGATTCACCACATGACCCAAAAACTGAACTTCGCGCAACCAAAAATGCGCACTTGGAGAATTTAGCATACAATTTCTCCCTCTCAACGTCTCTAGAACCTCTCGAATGTGACCGGCATGCTCTACTTCGCTCTTTGAGTAAATTAGGATATCATCAATAAACCAATCACTGATTTATCCAGCATTGGTTGACACACACGGTTCATCAAATCCATAAAAGCAGCTGGCGCGTTTGTCAAACCAAAGGACATGACAAGAAACTCGTAATGACCATAGCGTGTGCGGAAAGCTGTTTTAGGGATATCTTGTTCCTTTACCTTCAACTGATGATAGCCAGACCGAAGATCTATTCTTGAAAACCAACTGGCACCCTGAAGCTGATCGAACAAATCATCTATTCTCGGTAAGGGGTATCGGTTCTTCACTGTCACTTGTTCAGCTCGCGTAGTCAATGCACATCCTCATACTACCATCCTTCTTCTTTACGAACAGGACCGGAGCACCCCAAGGAGAGATACTCGGTCTAATGAACCCCTTATCAAGCAACTCTTGCAACTGTTCCATCAACTCTTTCATCTCCGTCGGAGCTAACCGATATGGTGCCTTGGCAACAGGTGGGCACCCGGTATCAGATCAATCTGAAATTCAATTTCTCTGTCAGGTGGTACCCCTGGTAAATCTTCTGGGAACACGTCTGGAAAGTCACACACACCGATACATCAGGCATTTGTGATGTTGGTGCATCTACATCCTTTACATAGGCCAAGTAGGCGCTACATCCACGCCTCATACACTTTCCCGCCACAGCCATTGAGATCACCTTCGGGATCGTAGTAACCCGATCACCATAAACCGTTACCAAACTTCCATCAGGCGCTGTCAACCGAATCATCTTCTTGCAACACACAATGTTCGCCTCGAAGTCCCCAACCATCCATCCCAAGAACCAAATCGAAACCACCCAAGGTCATCACGAACGGTCTAACAGGAAACTTGTGACCTTCTAATTCCACCTCACAGTTTTCTATCATCTCCGAAATCCTGGTAGACTTACCTATGGCAGTTTCTACATCAAAGGGCGCATCAACACGTCTACTACTAACAGCAACTTAGCACAGAAAGCAGCAGAAATAAAACTCCTACTAGCACCAGAATCAAATAGCACAGAAGCTAAGGTTTGGTTCACCAGAAACGTACCGGACACGACATCAGGGTCTATCCTAGCTTCCTCCTGTGTCATGGTAAATGCTCTGGCGCTCGCCCTCAGTCCTTCACCTCTAGTTCTCTTCACCCCAGAACTCTCGGCCCTCGACTTCTTACAATCCTTACTTACGTGACCCTCTTCACCACAGTTATAGCACCGGACTATACGACAGTCCCTTGCCAGGTGCCCCGCCTTCCCACATTTGAAGCATAAGTTTGACCCAAACCTACATTCCCCGCCGTGCTCCCTTCCACACTTGCCACACCTTTTCGGCCCCGCCTTGATGTGACCACACAGCGATCATCCGCTCGTGCCTTCTTATTACCCGTCGAGGCATCACCCCGACCAAACCTCTTCCCCCGCCAGTTTCGATCACCACCGCTCTTCTTGCCACCCTCAGTCACCACCATTGTCCTCTCATCGTACAATCTCCCTGCCAAATCCACCGCCGACCTAAACGTACTCGGCCGGGCAGCTATCATGTGCCTGCGAATATCCGTTGGCAAACCCTGAATATATCTTTTAATCTTTTGTGACAAGGGTGTCACCTGATCCGGCACCAGACTTGCTATCTCGTTGAATTTAATGGTGTACTGCTGGTGCGTCATAGTTCCCGCCTCCAATTGCAAGAACTCCCTTTCGACCTTGTCTATTTCCCAATGAGGACAAAATTCCTCAATCACCAACTTTCTTAGCTCAGGCCATTTCATTTTCCCAATGGCCCTACTACCCTCAGCTTGGACAATGTTTTCCCACCAGCACAGAGCTGAATCCACAAAAGATGGGTAGCAAACTTCACCTTCTGTTCCTCTCGGCACTCGCTGATATCCAGAACAACTTCGATTTCCCTCACCCACCGGTGAGCAGCTACAGCTGTGTTGTTTCCATCAAAAGTAGGGGGCTTGCATCTCATAAAAGCCCCATAATTACATCCTCATGCCATCTCCGGCGCAGGCTCTTCTTCTTCCTCTTCGTCATCAGATAGAACCGTTTCCGGCTCTGGTTGTTCCCGTTCTCCAGAGGATCTGTTTCTTTCCTTTCTTTCCCCTTCTCGTACAGCCTTAATAACTTCAGTCACCACAGACGGTAAGATTGTCTGCATGACCTGATGGACTTCCTCTACAACAGCCTCCTTTACTGAGGCTCTCAGATTGGCGCTTTCGTCGCCACCCTCCGGATGAGGGGTCTCTGGTTCCTCATGAACCACCCTCTCAACTCTGGGTCTCCCTCTTTTGGGTCGTGGTTCAGCACCGTGACCTCCACCCCGTGAAGCTTTCGAAGATCTACCTCCGGCCATCACACGCATACTGAAAGATTCAAACACCAACACAGTCATTCAAGGGAACAGCTTAGTTTATATTAAGTATAGTAAGTCCCTAATTACAATGGCCAGTTGTGATTAGCCACTTACTTTACTCTTCACATCCCAAGCATTACCTGTCCTGACTACATCAGTATTTAAATCCACATACAACACATAACACATACCATGCGCATATAAAACCGGTTAACTTTACGAAAATACCTGATGGCACGTAGCTACTCAGATGGGCATCCCATTCCCTTTCCATCCCATTCTCAGTTTAAGATTAGGTTTATTTTGAAATTTACCCATTTCACTTAAACTTTGACTCTGATACCAACTTGTAAGGCCCCGTTCCCGGGACGCTTACAGTTGGGTTCTCATTGCACATAAAACCTATAATTACACTTGTGTTTCATAAAATCGCAGCGGAAAACTAAACAATCTTTCATTTCCATGTAAATGCTTTTGCAAATTAATACAACATTCATTACAAAATAGCTTGTTCGCATTACAATGCAAAAACATTAATCAAAAGAATGCCATCCCAAGAGAGCTGAGTAGTCGCCCGTGCCATCCTCAGCAATCATTACCTGCCAACTGGAAACACATCAAAGTCAGCATTGCTGAGTGAGTTCTAGTTTTATAAATAAAACATACTTTACTTTACATTCGTTCACGATCATACATCATACGTACATACTAATAATATCAGTATTATCCTCATCATTCCATTCATTAACTTTGCTCATTCACGTGTTACATTATCGTTCACTTCTCTATCTAGATCCGGTCAGACTTTACCCTCTTCGTGGCACTCCGCCACGATTAGTGAGGTCGAATGACCAAGATCCTGTTCTGTACATTATTCCGATAATTCATTTACGTTCATTCATACTTCGTTCTTTCATACAAAATCTTTCGTTCATTTATACTTTCGTTCCTTCGAGTCTGTTGCGACAACAGGGTCGCTCACCTCATTAACAATCCCAACGACTTCGCGCCATTCGATTCTGTTGCAACCATAGAGTTGCTCACCCCACTTGCTAATCTCAATAATAGCATGCTATCCGAGTCTCTTGCAACCATAGGGTGACTCACCTCATGGCAACTACACAATAACGCGTTGTTCGAGTCTGTTGCGACCGTAGGGGTACTCACCTCATAGCAATCTCAAGGATTGCATACCATCCGAGTCTGTTGCAACAACAGGGTTGCTCACCTCATTGCCATTCTTATCGATGTCACGCTATCTGAGTCTCTTGCACCCATCGAGTTGCTCACCTAATGTGCGTGCAAGCCTTTCCTTCGTTCGTTCATCATTCACTAATGCATGCATTCTTACTTTATATTCCTCTTTCAGTATCTTTCACTTTACGTTACATAATACTTCATTCATTCATTAACATGACACATAAGGCCACAAGAAAGATGACATACATCATATTAAGGAACATATCATACACATTCATCATCATCATACAGGGCAATATCATGCATACATAACAAGCCCTAACATGCAACATCATCATCGCCATGCCCAACATGCTCTCTAAGGCCCCAATCGTCATCTTACATGCTCTTACAGGAACCTTTACGTCAAAACTTACATCTGCACTTTTACCCGAAAGTCAGAAGTCAAACTACACTTTCCTCGGGTGTGACAGCCCTACTCGGGCGTATGGACACCTTTCAGTAGCATGGCCTCCATGCGACTGAACATCATGCGAATGAACTAATACGGATGAACACCTATGGGAATGAACATCCAGTCGTGCGAATGGACAATGCGGATGGACCTCATGCGAATAGGATTAATGCGGATGAGCACTTATGCGACTGGACCTTCAGTCGCATGACCCCCATGCGACTGGCCCTTCAATCGTGTGAATGGACATTCAATCGTGCGAATGGACCCCAATCGCACCCTAATCGGCCGTATGGCCTCCACTCGGCCTCCAGTCGGTCGCCTAGCCCTAACTGATGCAGAATGCAGTTCATCCCGACTGCAGCCGAGGGTTTTCGGCCTCCAAACTCCTCTAAACCCATTTTAAGCCCAAATCGACCATCCTAAACCTTAGGGATGCATACCACGACACCATTCAAGCACACACAAGCTCACAATCAAGCCACAAACGCCTCATACATACACATACACATACACAAACGGGTCAACATACACATAATCAAAAACCCGATTTCAGATGTTTTCCAGCCCCAAAATCATTTGAAAACAAGTAAAAGTGGGGTTCTAGAACTCACACAAACAAGCACAACGACAAGAGCTTCGATTTGGCTTGCTACACGATGATTTTGGCGACCCGAACTAACTCGAACCAACTTTTTCTCCTTTTTCTTTTCTTCTCTCTATGAAATCTGAAATGTGGGGTGTGTGGGGAGAGTGGGCTGCCCTCTCCCTACTAATATCACCACATTTCCCATCTTTTCTTCGTTGGCGAGTTTGGTCCCTCGACTTTGAACTTTATTTTCTTTTCTTTCTTCACCGGCTTCAAAATAATAAATATCCGGGTGTTACATTACCAATGGTCTTTCTATTAGCATAAGTTTTCATTTATTTACATTTGATTTTGACTTGATTTTGCTCATGATAATGATTGTGAGTGAATCAGGGAAACTTATAATGAAACGAAATGCAAATTAAGTCAAAGTCAAATGTAAATAAATGAATATTATGCTATTAGGATTGTCACTTATAACAAACATGGAAGTTTGGATTATTATCGGCCAATTGATAGTATGGATTATTACCGGTCACGTTGTAACATGTAAGGAATCACCTACTCCAATTTTTAGTGCTAAACAAACCAAGTTGTAATTGTACTACAACGCGAGGGAGACAATACTTGTTTCGATAAAATACTATCGTGTAATCACCCACGCTCCACGACGGGTAATCACTTATGCTTGGCTACATGCCACTTTAAAACAAATTTTGTGTAAACTTAAGGTATGTTTGGAATTTAAGAGACCAATATGTTCTTTTGAAAAAAATATTGAAAAACACGAAAGTTGATTTAGCAATGTTAATGAAGACAAACACTTTATAACAACATATCTCAATTGCATATTGTGTGTATTTACTTGAAAAAGTTAAAGATAATAGTTTGGATTCAACAACCTATAAGGGTTAATGAGAGATCAATTTATGAAATAAAATTAAATACTATGAAAATCGATATGTGAAGGAAACCTGACATAGGGGTTGTTTGGTAATTTCTGAATTATTAAGTGTTAAACCAATAAGAGGTCTAAACCAATAAGGTGTTGTTTGTTTTACCTCAAAAGGTCTTCCCCACCTCTTCATCTGTGTGCACGCAGATACGGGAAGAGGTTTTGAGTGCGCAGACTGTTTGATTTTTGGAAGATGTTTCATTAAAAAAAGGTCTTCTTGACTTCTGCGTGGAAAAGATGTGTACCATTTCTGAGATATTCTAACCACTTCTCAAGTTCTCAATACATTCCCACCTCCCCCACCTCCCCCCCATCTAGCCTCCCTATCTCACCCCACCGCCGCCCCACCTCCCCCACCTGCCGAACCATCGCCGACCCCCTCCCCCCACATGCACCCACGTCCCCCTCCCCCCACATGCACCCACCTCCCCCTCCCCCCACATGCGCTCGCCTCCCTCTCCCCCCACCTACGCCCGCCTCCCCAATACTTCCACCTACGCCCGCTGTAACACCCGGTTATTTTAAAGTCAAGAAAGAATAATAAAGTGAAAGAAAAAAAAGGAAAAGAAATAAAGCCCAAGTCTAGGGGTAAAAAGTGTCCAAAAGGACAAAATGTTTGAAAAGTGGTGATAAAGGTGGCATGGCCGCCCATCACCCTTTCTATACACAAAATTTTGTATTTTAGAGAGAGAGAGCAACAAGAAGCAGAGAAACTCTCGGTTGGAAGAGAAAGAAGAAGAGAAGTGCGAATTCAAGGTAAGAATTAATGTTTTTATGGTGTTCTTAACAGGTTAGGTCATCGGGTTTGCGCTTATGCCTGTTTGCTTGTGTTCGGGTATGTTTTCGTGGGTTTCTAGGCGGTTGAATTCAATTTGCAAACGAGTTTGGAAGAAGCTATACTCAAGAACTGTAAAGGTGAGTTCTAGAACCCCTCTTCTACATGCTTTTAACCGATTCTTGGGGCTGGAAATGCATGAATGTATGTTTTCATTAAATTGGGTTTCGGACCCGTATGCTTGATTGTGTGTATGTTGATGTTATGATGCGATGTGTGACTATGTTCATGCTTGTGGATGTATGATGGGATTTCTAAGGCTTAGAGGGTAAGATTTAAGCTTAGAACATGATAAATGGTGTATGGGAATTTAATCTGATGTTTTAGGCTCATATGTTAAGTTTTAGAATCTGCCTAAGTGTTGGAAAGTAAATGCGAATGAGTAATTGGAAGAAATGCGAATGAATAGTTAATGCGGATGACAATTACTTAAGTATGGTAAATGCGGATGATTAATGCAGATGAACAGTTAATGCGGATAAGCATTAACTTAAGTATGGGAAATGCGGATGGCTAATGCTGATGAACAGTTAATGCGGATAAGCATTAACTTAAGTATGGGAAATGCAGATGACTAATGCAGATGAACAGTTAATGCGGATGAGCATTAACTTAGTATGGGAAATGCGGATGGCTAATGCGGATGAGTAAGGTCAATGCGGATGAGCATTGACTTAAGTATGGGAAATACGGATGGCTAATGTGGATGAGTAAGGTCAATGCGGATGAGCATTGACTTAAGTATGGGAAATGCGGATGGCTAATGCGGATGAGTAAGGTCAATGCGGATGAGAAAGTCTAAGTGTGAACGAATGCGGATGACTAATGCGGATAAAGCATAGGGAAATGCGGATGAACAAAAGGCAAATGCGGATGAACTATAGCAAATGCGGATGAACACTTAGACTGTTTTTCCGACTTCTTGGAAAAAGGGTGAAATGTAGGCTTTGACTTGGGAGGTTCTTGGGGCTATGTAGGTTGACTGTTTGAGGTCCTAGTTGTTATGATGGGCATGTTATGATGTATGATTGGTTCATATGCATGATGATGATGATGTATGATGTTGTATGGTTGTGCATGATGTTTGTTATGTATGTATGATGCCCTGCATGATGATGATTGAATGTTATGTTTATGTTCCTTGTGATGTATGATTATTTTCCCTTGGCTTTACGTCGAATGTGAATGAATGAAAGTATTATGTAACGTAAAGTGGAAGATAATGAAAAGAGGAACGAAATGATGAATGCATGCATTAATAAACGAATGAAAGTATAAAAGGCTTGCAAGCAAACGTAAGTATGTTCACACCCAATGAAGGGTGTTAGCTTAACCGTGTGCGGGTTAGCTACCCCAGAAAGATGCACACTGGGGCTTGATCCGTGTGATTAAGCAGATGTATGGAGGTTCACACCCAATGAAGAGTGTTAGCTCAACTATGTGCGGGTTAAATACCCCAGAAGGATGCACACTGGGGTTCAATCCTCGTGATTGACCATATGTATGGGATTCTTGCCGCTCACCCTTGGTAACTGGAGTCAGCTTCGTGCACAATGTTTGAGGTCTTTGAAAGACATCAGGCCCAGTATCAGCTTTGTGCATAGGTAGGGTGGAGCACATGGCATTGGTCCGAATGAAAGTAAAGATGTAATGACGAATATACGAAATGAACGAACGAATGATGAAGATAATAATGATATTATCTATGTGTACGTATGATGCTGATCACATGTTAAAGAAATGAACGGTTTAATGAAAGTAAAAGTATGTTTTAATGTAAAACTAGAACTCACTCAGCAACGCTGCCTTTTGTTGCATTTCCAGTTGGTAGATGAGCATTGTTGAGGATGGCGCGGGGCAGCTACTTGGCATTGGGATGTCATTCTTTTGTTAATATTTTTGCATGATAATGCAAACAAACGAAAGTGTTAATGAATATTGTATTATTTTGCAAAAGCATTGTTAATGAAAATGTTGTTTTAAATGTTTCCGTTGTAACGTTTATTTCAGATTAATGTAATTATATGTTTTATGAGCATGATTGCCCAACTGTAAGCGTCCCGGGGAACGGGGCTTACACCGTCGCCCCAATCCTCCCACTACGCCCGCCGCCCGCATCTCCCCACTTCCCACCTACGCTCCATGCCGCCCCCCTACCCCACCCTCCCCCCCCACTGCGCAGCTGCCCCCCCCCCTCCCCCACTGCGCCCGCCTCCCCCCCCCCACCCCCCACCCCCCCACCCCCCCCCCCGCCCCCCCCTTCCCCGCCTCCCCCCTGCCCCCCACTGCGCCCCCGGGGCCCCCCTACCTGCGCCCACCGACCGCCTCCCCCTACTGCGCCCGACTTGTCACACCCCCGCTAAGAGCCGAAACACGGGGTTGCGACGAGACGGGAATCGTCATAACACATGGTAAGCGATAGAGATGCAATAATAAAATGATGACAAGCGTGTCATGACGACACCCGACAACAAGGGGACTTGTGTCGTGTATAGTCAATGTTCACGACAACATAGCCATATGCATAACAGGATAAACGATTCACATAATCACATAAAGATGAAATTGTAATGTAAATTCCCACAACCCGGGAACAAGTTTCAAAAGATTGTAATTGTTTACATAGTTCAACATTGTTCAAAATAACTGTTTGTCAAACATGTTTAGTCCAAAAAAATGCATCCTAGGGTCTCCACTAAGGCAGCACACCTAGAACCTCAGCTAGCTTGATCACCTGAAAAGATATGCTCAAAATGGTCAACAAATTGTTGGTGAGCTCGCAGGTTTAAGTGATAAAAGTGTAAGTGATGCTGTATAAAGTAAATGATATGGAATACCGTGAATACAGTTATATACACAAGTAAAATCACATGACATGAGCTTTGCAACAAACCTAGCGACGTACACAAAGAAATTGTCGGCGTATATTCACCCAAGACCCGTACCTGGCTATTGTTGGTACTAACTAGTATACCAACACTAGGGTGGGGGTGTCAACCCAGTAGTACTACCAATACCTAACCGTCGGTTCCCACACTGGAATTAAATAGTTGCAAAGATAGAACCACACAGCAGACCCAAGCATGTATCAGATAAGTACGTGCAACACAGTATCACGTTGATTCCTTGTATGAAAATTGTATGTATGTTGTACAGCATAGAAAACGGGCGAGCATACTTTTCCCCCATGTTTGTAAATGTTTGTAAAATAGTATGAGCATAAAAAGGGGCCACGAAACTCACATGTTAAGTGGTAAGTATGAAAGATCGAGATTCCAACAGTTGAATGCAATGATCGGTCAAACACCTATGGACAGTTATGGTCAAACATTAATGACATGTATAAAGCGTATAGAAATGTTTGGTCGGTTCGGGTTATATCGGTTCGATCGTGGGTAGCACACACACAAGCGGACACACGCATCATCAGACACACGACGGGACCAGACGCTCGACCCACGTTCCATTCGTACGAATCAACCTTCAATCGTGCGAATTAGCTACTTTCGTGCGATTGAACCTTCATTCGTGCGATTGGACTCAGTCGCACCACACAACACACCCATTCGCACGATCCAACCTCCATGCGCACGAATCAACCCTCAATCGTGCGAATTAGCTACTTTCGTGCGATTGAACCTTCATTCATGTGATTGGACTCCAGTCGTGCGAAACACGCACAATCGCATACACTCAGTCGGTCACCTGACTCAATCGCACACAATCATTCATACGCATGACTCAATCGCATACACACACCCAGTCGCACGACTCAGTCGCACAACTTGCCTAGTCGCACAACTCAGTCGCACGATAGACTCAGACGCATGATTCAGTCGCACGACTCACTCAGTCGCACGGCTCAATCGCATGACAGACCCAGTCGCCCGAACTGCAGAATCGCGACTGTGGTCGGGCTGAGCAGCCCCCGAGCTGCTCTAGCGTGGGTTTTATACCACGAGGACCTCCAGAACACTCAACAAACATACACAAACATGAAACACAAGCAGAAAGACCTCACACGCACCCACTTGACCTCATGTGCTCGGATGAACCCGAGCACCCAAAACCCTAGAAATCGCAGCAGTAAAACCAAACAAAAAGGGTTGAACAAGGTTGTCTACCTGCTAGGAACGCGTACACACGATGATACCCAAGATTTGGTAGTGAAAACGCGACAAACGTGACGATTTTTGGTGCTAAATCAAGAGAAAAGTGGGAAAAGGTTGAAGGTGAAGAAGATGAAGATGAGGATAAATGGCTGGAAATGGGGCTTATATACCCATCCCAAGTTTGCAAAATTACAAGTTTAGTCCCTGCACTTAACCCTCGAGTTTCCCAAAATTTGTTTCGGTTGATTACTATCTTAAAATGTTCGTTATATTACGGTTAAAAGCGTGTTTAATGACATTTGATAGCCTAAAATAGTTTTATTAATGACAATGATCGAAATTAAAAATGATATATTTGGTGGTAATGGTGATGAGATTTATAAAAGTTTATGCTTAACACACGTTCTCGAGGAAGTACAGGCACAAGGAAAAATAACAGACATGATTCCGTAAAGAAGGAGTTCATAAGAAAAGGAAGATTTATTTAAAATATTTCCATGTTATTTATGTCGTTCGACGGACCGTGAGGTGACGGATGTCACAGTATCCCCCAGTTGAGAGAGTTTCGTCCCGAAATTCAGCTGGAGTTAGATCCAAGAGTGTCGTCCACGAATAAGTGTGGGTATTTGAGTTTCATTTGATCTTCCCGTTCCCATGTAAACTCTGGCCCTCGTTTCGAATTCCACCTTACGCGAACAATTGGTATTCTACTGCGCTTCAACTGTTTGACTTTACGATCCATGACCTCAATGGGTTCCTCAATAAAATGAAGCTTTTCTTCGATTGTGATATCGTCAATGGGTATGTGAAGTGATTCGTCAGCCAAACACTTCTTGAGGTTCGACACATGGAAAGTATCATGTACACCGTTGAGTTCTTGTGGTAACCTTAATCGGTAAGCCACTGGACCGATTCTTTCTGTAATCTCGAATGGTCCAACGTATCTCGGGGCTAACTTCCCTTTCTTTCCAAACCGAACAACTCCTTTCCAAGGAGAGACCTTGAGTAATACTCGGTCCCCAACGTTGAATTCTAGAGGCTTTCGACGATTGTCGGCGTAGCTCTTTTGGCGATCTCTGGCGGCTTTCAGTCTATCTTTGATTTGGAAGATCTTGTCGGTTGTTTCCTGGATGATCTCTGGGCCTGTTAGCTGACTTTCACCAATCTCGGCCCAACAACGGGTGATCTACACTTCCTTCCGTACAACGCTTCGAACGGAGCACACCCAATGCTGGTGTGGTAGCTGTTATTGTATGAGAATTCAATCAATGGCAAATGAGTATCCCAACTACCACCAAAGTCGATTACACATGCTCTCAGCATGTCTTCTAGCGTTTGTATGGTTCGTTCACTTTGGCCATCTGTTTGAGGGTGATAGGCGGTACTCATGTCTAATCGAGTGCCCATTGCTTTCTGTAGTGTTTGCCAAAATCGTGAAGTGAATCGGCCGTCACGGTCGGAGATGATCGAAACCGGCACCGTGTCTTGTCACGACCTCTTTAATGTACAATCTCGCCAACTTGTCCATTTTGTAGTCTTCTCGGATTGGCAAGAAGTGTGCTGATTTCGTCATTCGATCCACTATGACCCATATCGAGTCATGCCCGTTGCTTGTCTTAGGGAGTTTGGTAATGAAATCCATGGCTATATTCTCCCATTTCCACTCGGGAATTTCAGGTTGCTGTAATAATCCCGATGGTTTTCTGATGTTCAGCTTTAACTTTCGAGCATGTCAAGCACCTGCTGACGTATGTGGCAATGTGTTTTCTTCAGGCCTGGCCACCAGTACAGATCTTTGAGATCGTGGACATCTTGTCTGCGCCAGGATGAATAGAATATCGTGTCTTATGTGCTTCATCATGACCAAGGTAGTACACCTCCCCACTTGGGTACCCATATACGGTCCACGAAGTACTGTACGCCATCGTCCTTGCACATCAGTTGTTTATCCAACCCTCGGATTCTTCTCCCGCAAGGTTTTCTTCTTTCAACGCTTCACTTTACGCAATTTGGATCTGAGCTTTCAAATTTGTTTGATAGTCAATCCCAAAGCTCGAGCACGTAGTGGTCACGCGTTCTTTGCGGCTTAGAGCATCAGCCACCACCACGTTAGCTTTCCCCGGATGATACCGGATTTCACAATCGTAGTCACTAAGAAGCTCTACCCAACGTCGCTGTCGCATATTGAGTTCCTTCGGATCCGAATATGTTGAAGGCTTTTATGATCTGTGTATACGATGCATTGGTTCCATACAGGTAATGCCTCCATATCTTAAGTGCGAATACTACAGCACCCAACTCAAGATCATGAGTCGTGTAGTTCTCTCTCGTGCACCTTAAGTTGTCGAAGAAGCGTAGGCGATCACCTTATCTTTCTGCATTAGTACACATCCCAACCCTTGATGCGAAGCATCACAGTACACCACAAAATCATCAGTTCCGTCGGGGAGGGACAATATCGGTGCATTGCACAACTTATCTTTCAGCGTTTGGAACGCTCGTTCTTGTGCATCTCCCCAATCAAACTTCTTGTCTTTCTGAGTCAGCAATGTCAACGGTGAGCGATCTTTGAAAAGTTCGCAATGAAACGACGATAGTATCCAGCTAATCCTAAGAACTGTCGTATCTCTGAAGGTGTCTGGGGTGTATCCCATTTCTTTACCGCTTCGATCTTGCCGGGATCTACATGAATCCCGTCTTTGTTAACCACATGACCAAAAACTTCACCTCTCTCAGCCAGAATTCACACTTCGAGAACTTGGCGAAAAGTTTCTCTCCTCTTAACAGTTCCAGTATTGCCCGAAGGTGTTCTTCATGGTCCTCCTTCGATTGAGAGTAGATAAGTATGTCGTCGATGAATACGATCACAAACTTATCCAAGTAAGGTTTGCACACCCGATTCATCAAATCCATGAACACAGCTGGTGCGTTAGTCAATCCAAACGGCATGACCAAGAACTCATAGTGCCCATAACGATTCTAAATGCTGTCTTCGGTATGTCCTCCTCGAAAACTCTTAGTTTGTGATATCAGACCGAAGGTCGATCTTGGAAAATACGAAGCTCCTTGTAACTGATCAAACAGGTCGCGATCCTGGGGAGAGGATACCGATTCTTCACAGTTAATTTGTTCAACTCACGGTAGTCGATGCCATACGGAACGACCCATCCTTCTTCTTTGACAATAACACTGGTGCTCCCCAAGGCGAGTGACTCGGCGAATAAAACCCCTCCAGTAGTTCCTGTAACCGCTAGATAACTCTGCATTTCAGACGGTGCCAACCGATACGGTGTCTTTGCTACCGGTGTAGCTCCAGGAACCAAGTCAATACGAAATTCCACTGTCGTGGAGGAGGCAACCAGACAAGTCATCTGGGATACATCTGGGTAATCCCGCACTATAGGGATATTTGTCAATTCCTGTTCCTCCTCTTTCCTTCCCACCACATGAGCCAAAAAAGAGTAGCACTGTTTTTGTAAACTCCGAGTGCTTTCATGCAGGAAATAAGCTTTAAGTTTCTCCCCGTCTTTCTCCTTGAATTCTAAGTACTCCCCCGTTTGACATAGGGATTCGCACTACCTTGTCTCGACAGACAATCTCGGCCCCCTGTTTCGACAACCAATCCATTCCCACAATCACATCGAAACTTCCTAGCTCAAAGGGTATCAAGTCTATATCGAAGGTGTGGTCCTCTAATATTATCGAGCACTTTCTAATAATTTCATCGGCCTGAACAATCCTACCCGGCCATTTCTACAGAGTAGCTAGTTTCTAGCCTACTAGGGCTCAAATCAAGTAATTGCACAAAACTCAGAAGATATAAAGCTATTGTCTGCTCCAGTATCAAATAGTATAGATGCAAAGTGATTATTGAGTAAGTGCGTACCGTGACAACATTCGGGTCCTGGCGAGCATCGTTGGCTCCAATGACGAATGCACGTCCCGGGCTGTATTCCCCTGATGGTCGGGCCTTGATTTCCACTATGGCCATCACTTGCTGCTGGTTGTTTCCTTGTTGACCCGGTGCCGATTCAGCCTGGGGCACATGTTTCGGTAGTGATCAAGGCTTCCACACTCATAACAAGCCCTTGCATTCCGGCGGGGTTAAAGCGTTGACCGTGCAACCATATTCGGCGCTGTTCTGCAGTCTCTTGCAAGATGCCCCGGGCGTCTACAATTCGCGCCACCCGGCACTGCGTTGCTGGGGATGATGATAATTGCACTTGTCACATTTGGGGTGCGGACCCACATACTCTCGCCTGCCCTGCGTCACTGCCACAAAGTTTCTGGTTATCTTGGCCCTTTTATCAAACTTCCCGACACTCGACCGGCTCGTTTCCCCAAAATCTTTCTCTTTCAGTCCTCTACAAACACCCGTTCTCACCATTTCATCGGTCAAAGCGCCAGCTTTAGAATCGCGCTCTGAATAGTAGGAGGAGCGTAGCGGTTACCATTGCCCGGATTTGAGGCGCAAGTCCCCAAAATGTACCTCTCTATCCTTTTTGATTCCGGGGTGACTAGATGCGGAACCAACCTTGCTAGCTCATGAAACGATCGGTGTAAGCTACGTGCCCAGCCCCCACCATGGCATGATTCCAGAACTCATGCTCAAGTTTTTGCATCTCATTAAGAGGACAGTACTCCTCGGTGATTAGGGCCTTGAACTCATCCCACGACCTTTGCATCGCGGATCTCTCTTCCCCTAGCCTGAATTGAGTGTTCCACCAAGTCAGTGCCTTGCCCTGTAGTGAGCAAGTGGCGTACTTAATTCTTGACTATCGAGGCATTCGCTGATGTCGATCACGGCCTCCATCTTTTCAAGCCATCTGGTCAGAGTTATGGCTCCACCTTTGCCATCAAACTCTCGTGGTTTACAAGCCACGAATTCTTGTACGAACATCCCCGTCTAGTATTCACAACCCCGGTCTCATTAACAATTACAGCTTCGTTACCGGCTGTACCACCATTTCCGGTCTCCTGATTGCTTCATTCCCAGTCGGGTTACCGTTATCCTCATTTCATTGCCACCGTCCCCGTGGGGGTGAGAATTCTGAAGAGCATCGCTCACTTGGGCCACGATAGTAGGAATCAGTGCAGCCAACTGTTGAGCGATCAGGGCTGCCACATCAGTGTTCCTGTTCCTTGATTGTTTACTGGCAGGAGCTCACTTGTTCTTGGGGTTCTTCCCCTGCCTCTCTCCCTCTGCCTCTGCCTCTCGGGGTTTCAATTCCGCTACTATTACTGCGAGGTAGATCTTCGAGGGCGGCATGTTCTATTCATAAAGAGATAACATGTAAGCTTTAGTCACCATATGATACAAGTATTTACGTTATTCAAGTTCCAATGTTCATGTTCCGGTCGGTCAAGATCACCATGCAGCCCATTTCAAGCATATTCTCGTATACCGGTGTTGTTTATATATAGGGTTCCCCGCAACGTTCCCCACCAACAACCACGATGTACCGAGAATGATGCCCGATCGGTTACATGACATTGACTTCCTTTACATCATATCCATACTAATCATCAGGTCAACTGAGAGCCCAAGCACGTAATGTATAGTCGTGGAGGTTGCCTATCTCGCATCCTTAAGGATTCAGACATAGCCTCCTCGGGTCGGTCTCAGTATCCAAGGTCAGGCGCAGTATATGATCTGTGAAGATCTCTCGGGTCTCAATACCCGAATTTGGTATGATAACTTGGCGCGAGAGGGAACGGAGATTAATAGGAGCATCCTATAAAAGAGTGAGCACAAGGCTCTCTCATAGGGTGGAAAGATCACAAAAACAGATATATAAGAACAAGTAATGAGGAACACGTATGAGATACACAAATGCACACAACCCTGGCATGCAATCTACATGAAGGTTCCTAGGTTATAGTCTAGGTCAAGCGTATTGCCTAATTCTCTATAACCAATAGCTCTGATACCAGTCTGTCACACCCCCGCTAAGAGCGGAAACACGGGGTTGCGACGAGACGGGAATCGTCATAACACATGGTAGCGATAGAGATGCAATAATAAAATGATGACAAGCGTGTCATGACGACACCCGACAACAAGGGGACTTGTGTCGTGTATAGTCAATGTTCACGATAACATAGCCATATGCATAACAGGATAAACGATTCACATAATCACATAAAGATGAAATTGTAAGGTAAATTCCCACAACCCGGGAACAAGTTTCAAAAGATTGTAATTGTTTACATAGTTCAACATTGTTCAAAATAACTGTTTGTCAAACATGTTTAGTCCAAAAATGCATCCTAGGTCTCCACTAAGGCAGCACACCTAGAACCTCAGCTAGCTTGATCACCTGAAAAGATATGCTCAAAATGGTCAACAAAATTGTTGGTGAGCTCGCAGGTTTAAGTAATAAAAGTGTAAGTGATGATGTATAAAGTAAATGATATGGAATACCGTGAATACAGTTATATACACAAGTAAAATCACATGACATGAGCTTTGCAACCAAACCTAGCGACGTACACAAAGAAATTGTCGGCGTATATTCACCCAAGACCCGTACCTGGCTATTGTTGGTACTAACTAGTATACCAACACGAGGGTGGGGGTGTCAAACCCAGTAGTACTACCAATACCTAACCGTCGGTTCCCACACTGGAATTAAATAGTTGCAAAGATAGAACCACACAGCAGACCCAAGCATGTATCAGATAAGTACTTGCAACACAGTATCACGTTGATTCCTTGTATGAAAATTGTATGTATGTTGTACAGCATAGAAAACGGGCGAGCATACTTTTCCCCCATGTTTGTAAATGTTTGTAAAATAGTATAAGCATAAAAAGGGGCCACGAAACTCACATGTTAAGTGGTAAGTATGAAAGATCGAGATTCCAACAGTTGAATGCAAGATCGGTCAAACACCTATGGACAGTTATGGTCAAGCATTAATGACATGTATAAAGCGTATAGTATGTTTGGTCGGTTCGGGTTGTATCGGTTCGGTCGTGGGTAGCACACACAAGCGGACACACGCATCATCAGACACACGAGGGACCAGACGCTCGACCCACGTTCCATTCGTACGAATCAACCTTCAATCGTGCGAATTAGCTACTTTCGTGCGATTGAACCCATTCGTGCGATTGGACTCAGTCGCACCACACAACACACCCATTCGCACGACCCAACCTCCATGCGCACGAATCAACCCTCAATCGTGCGAATTAGCTACTTTCGTGCGATTGAACCTTCATTCGTGCGATTGGACTCCAGTCGTGCGAAAACACGCACAATCGCATACACTCAGTCGGTCACCTGACTCATCGCACACAATCATTCATACGCATGACTCAATCGCATAACCAAACCCATCGCACGACTCAGTCGCACACGACTGCCTAGTCGCACAACTCAGTCGCACGATAGACTCAGACGCATGATTCAGTCGCACGACTCACTCAGTCGCACGGCTCAATCGCATGACAGACCCAGTCGCCCGAACTGCAGAATCGCGACTGTGGTCGGGCTGAGCAGCCCCCGAGCTGCTCTACGCGTGGGTTTTATACCCGAGGACCTCCAGAAACACTCAACAAACATACACAAACATGAAACACAAGCAGAAAGACCTCACACGCACCCACTCGACCTCATGTGCTCGGATGAACCCGAGCACCCAAAACCCTAGAAATCGCAGCAGTAAAACCGAACCAAAACAGGTTGAACAAGGTTGTCTACTGCTAGGAACGCGTACACACGATGATACCCAAGATTGGTAGTGAAAACGCGACAAACGTGACGATTTTTGGTGCTAAATCAAGAGAAAAAGTGGAGAAAAGGTTGAAGGTGAAGAAGATGAAGATGAGGATAAATGGCTGGAAATGGGGCTTATATACCCAGCCCAAGTTTGCAAAATTACAAGTTTAGTCCCTGCACTTAACCCTCGAGTTTCCCAAAAATTTGTTTCGGTTGATTACGATCTTAAAATGTTCGTTATATTACGGTTAAAAGCGTGTTTAATGACATTTGATAGCCTAAAATAGTTTTATTAATGACAATGGTCGAAATTAAAAATGATATATTTTGTGGTAATGGTGATGAGATTTATAAAAGTTTTATGCTTAACACACGTTCTCGATGGAAGTACAGGCACAAGGAAAAATAAACAGACATGATTCCGTAAAGCAGGAGTTCATGAAGAAAAGGAAGATTTATTTAAAATATTTCCATGTTATTTATGTCGTTCGACGGACCTTGAGGTGACGGATGTCATACGACTCCCCCTCCCCCTCCCCCTACCCGCGCTCGCCTACCCCCCTCCCCCAAGATCTGTTGGTTGTGAAATTATTTTAACACTCTACAGATGTTACAAACAAATAGTATTTTTCTTGCAGACTGTAGACATTTGATCTACCTCTTCTACTGCAAATGTGGTCTCCACGAACTACAAATATTTTCTTGTAGAAAAAACAAACAACACCTAAGTGTTGAACCGTTAAAAGGTCTGAACCATTAATAGCTAGTATATCGCTTAACTATCATAGACATATGTCTTACCAATTAAAATAAAAAGTTGTAACCATTTAACATTAGTATGATGTTTAACCATTCTAAGGCAAATGTCTAAACCATTTAGACATTTGCTCGCAAAATACACAGCCTGAACAATTAATTGACCAGAGGTCTTAAGATCTAAGCTCAATAGGAAAACCGATTGATATATCAACGCGTGGTCATTGTGAGGTGTAGCTAACATATAAGTTGATATACAAACTAATATGTATTGATATATATCCTCTCAATTGTAATGGAGTTTGAAATATTTTCTAATTCATTCCTAAATGGAGTTTAAATTATTTTCTAATTCATTCCTGTAACAATCAATGATCTTGTTTTGAGGCTAACATATGTGTGCTTATGTTTAAATTATAATGCTTTTGATGATTTGTAAAAAAATCATATATGTATGAGACAAAAGTGGAGTCGTTTTAAATAGATTTATGAGGCATGTAAATCCTAATGCTCTCATAGATCAGACTAGTGTTTCATGACCATAGTGGATAAGACAATAAGGGTTAACTAGACACAAAAGAGTGTTGTGTGAAATATAATAACGTCTACACAAATAGTGGTTTGTTTAAGGCCATGATGTCTTCAGACCGCAAGAAGACTAACTATACTTCACAAAGGACGGTTTTAAAATAAACTTATCATCCTTCAATACTCAACTGTTGAATTGTATCTATGAAAGTTGTATTTAAGGATCGATCTCAATTTATTCAAGAGATTATTGAAAATGTATGTGGAAATGGGTTTTTTAACATGAGAAAAATGAAACTTTGGTTTTCCACGTGTGAAGGATTGTTGGGATTTTTTGTGAGAAAACCTAATAATAAAGTTAGCGTTTCAATTTTAAGTTAATATAAGTGTTTTAACTAGGAGTTGTTTCGCATTTTAACTAAAGTCTTAGAAAAGTGTTTCATCTTTAGGTTCACTATAAATATCAAAGCAATTCCTAGTTGCTACACACTTAGAAACACAACAAACATCACAATTTTTAGGAGCTCTCTCATCTTTTCCTCTAACAATCTTCTTCTTCATCTTCATCTTCTTCATTCTTGAGGCACGATTCGAGTTTTCATATCCACCCAATAGTTCAAATTGTTTGAACTGTTGTGCATTATGGAACAAACGAACTCTCTTGAGAAGCTTGAAATTTGTTTTAAGAGACTCGCGTTGAATATGAATTTTCAACCACCTTTTATTCCTTATTTTTATCTCATTCACATTTCTTTGTCTTTTATTTTGTTTTGGTTGTAATAAAAATAAATTTACCATTTTCCTTTCATTTTTCATTGTAATGAAATAAAGTACAAAAGAGTTTTTGTTTATTTTACTAACACAAATCCTACACCCTTATTATTTTTCACTTCATTTCACCTCAAGAAAATAATTTAGAAACCACCCCCCTCTTATTTAATCAAAATTTAGATTAGAAGTCTTGAGGCTCACCCTCTTTTAAGACTATTTAATTCTTTATGGCAGGTGGTGTATAATGTCTTTTAACCCTCAACATAGAATTAACACCTTGGGGCCAGTATGTGTATAGCATAAGGCCTTGTTGTCCTCATAATTCAATCACTAAAAGCAATTGTTTTTTGTTTTTGTTTTTTTTTGTGTGTGAAATTTGGGTGCTAAAGTCAAATCCATCTTTGCTTCTACACATCTATTGGTGAAGGCATCTATTGGAATTATTCCTTGGTGTCCTCATAATTCCCCTTTTTTGAGTTGGATTCCCCGAATTGATCTATCTTATGTACACTTTCGGCAATCCGTTGGTTGTCTAATGAAGAATAATATTACCGCTACTAAAAATGTAAATTCATTTACACATATTTTTAGGCACGTATATTAACTTTTAATACCTTCTGAAATAAAAAATTAAACAATCGAGTAATATGATAAAAATACAAAAACTATCATATTTCAAATCTTTTTATATAAATGTTAGGCGTTCTTATAATAAATCCATATTGCAAGGGGTATATATATTTATATATACACATACATACATACATACATACATACATACATACATACATACATACATACATACATACATACATACATACATACATACTACATACCTACATACGTACCTACGTACCTACGTACCTACATACCTACATACATACATACATACCTACCTACCTACCTACATACATACATACATACAGACATACATACATACATACATACATACATACATACATACATACATGTAGATATATATATATATATATATATATATATATATATATTATATATATATATAATATATATATAGATATATAATATATACATATATATGTATATATATATATACGCGTCAATTGTTTTCTTATGAAATTTAGTTATAAATAATAGCGAGTAACTAATATAAATAACTTAATTTTTATTAATTTTTTTCTTATTATAATAAGAGAATAAATTTATCAGTCACATGTCTACAATTGACGAAGTTAATTTGTGATTTTCTCACATCTCTCTACTATTAAATGTTTAAAGAATTATATTAATATATAGTATATTATTTATTTATTTAGCATTGTATTCTTAAAATTAACAATGAGGATTATTTTATTTTGTTAATAAAAATAGATACACTATTTGTTTTAAAATTAAGAAGATAAATTCATCTGATTTTCTAATTTCTGGACTTAATTAAAATTAAACTAAATTAAATATAATATTGATATATTAACATAATTTTTTGTGTTTCTTTATAGTATCAGTGTTACTTTTTATAAATTTAAAAAAAAAGAAAGGATACTTATGAAAGCAAACTAAAATCAAATTAAATAAGAAGACAATAATAATTAAACTTAGAGCATTCACAACCATTTCTTATATTTTTTCATATAATTACACTAAAAATCACTACTTTTTCACTCTCTTTTTCAATTTTATTATTACTTTTTTTCTCTCCTCCACTCATAAACACTTAAAATATATTATAGGGTTTTGAACAGTGTTTCTTCAAAATAAAGATTGAACATTAAATTTTTTCATATCCTTCAATCACAACCACTTATAACCATACCATATAATATACGAAATAAACTCACATAAATATAAGAAACGGGTTGTGAATGCTCTTAAAAAGGGTAAATAATAACAAACGCTAAAATTAAAAAATAAACTAAGACAAACAAAATTCAATCAAATACATGTTTACATAAAAAATTCAAGAAAAAACATAATGATTTTAACATGTTGAATTATTTTTGCATGGTTTCTAACATAGTATTTATATAAAGCCGCTGAAATTTTAAGTATCCTAAGCTAAAAGTATATGTTAATATAAATTTATAATTTTTTCAACAACGCATAACACCATCCCAATATACATTTTTTGGCATTTTAAAATTCGTGTAAATGAGAGTAGGAGGAGAGATGTTTGGTTGACAAAATGCCAAAATGAATTTAGTAAGAGGGGGAAGAGAGAGTGATAGGTTGTTAATAGAGTTCAAGGCTCGAGCTCGTTAAAAAAAACTCGAAAAGAAAACTTTGCATAATCAATTGAAAAGGTGCCAAGTTCAGCCTTTGTAAACTCACTCGTGGACTTGCTCACTTAAACCACGCTCTAATTTTAATGTATATAACTTATAATCAAACAATAATTTATACATTAAAAAGAACCTATTTTTTTACATTATCTTTACCATTATCACCGCGTGTTTTCATGTTTCAAGGATTGAACTAGACGAAGACCATTATTATGTGAAAAAGTGAACTATGGGCCGTACCATATTTACACCCTTTAGACTATTATGACGGGCTACTGTAATAATTTTTAACCTTAATCTTTTACAAATATTAAACTTGATTACATATAACACGAGTTACATGGGAATACACTCAAAATGTTTGAAAGTACCAATTTCTTGAATCTATGCGCATCAGGCATAGCTCTTTTTTGGTGTTATGCATTGAGTGAGCGTCATTTTCTTGATTGTCAGACGTTTAGCCTTGTCCGGGCTATTTTGGTTTTGAACCAGATCGAACCGAAACCAAAAATTATTTAAAATCCTAAAAATGCAGACCAATTGCTACTATTTATTCCTTTGAACCTAAACTTATCCTTTTTCTTTCACACATATCTTTGTACATTAAATCTCTGTCAAGAGTTTGGTGTATGCTACTTCTTTGAATATATTAACATATAAGAATTATTTAAATGTTAAAAACAAATATCTGATAAATAAAAACATTTTACCTTTTAATTGCTCTCATCTTTATTTTAAAAAATCTGCATATTAATCTATTTACTTATTAATAACCATTACAGTGTATAATAGATCGGTTCTGGTTTATTAACTTTATAATGTATGTTATTAATTAACGAACTAACAACTTATAACGAACTAACAACTTATAACGAACTAACAACTTATAACGAACTAACAACTTATAACGAACTAACAACTTATAACGAACTAACAACTTATAACGAACTAACAACTTATAACGAACTAACAACTTATAACGAAGTAACAACTTTATTACAATAAATTCCAAAGTCATAAGATCGTAGTTTAAAATACTTTAAATGTAAAATCTTATAACAAAGATGTCGTTGTAGTATAGTGGTAAGTATTCCCGCCTGTCACGCGGGTGACCCGGGTTCGATCCCCGGCAACGGCGATTGGTTTTTTAAAATATGCAATCTGCAGTTAAATTTCATCTTTTTGAATATTCGATATATCAATTTTGGGTTAGTCACTTTTATATACATCTCGAACGATACCAAGAAACACAAATAGGGATTATATATTGTTTAAAACTCGCAAAAGCTCCCTTGCAAAGAGTTAAGAGATAATTCGTTTAAAATCGACTGGTTGTGCTTGTTAACGAATAACGTTCAAGCGGACCTATGGCTCGGTTCGGCTTTAGTTAAGTCTTAACTTTTAGCATTCTCACTCACTCTCACGTCACATGTTATAAATCAAATGGCCAAACTTGAATTTTATAGCCCAAATGGTATGAAGGTGCAAGGTGATGTAATAAAAGTCAATGAAGAAAGAATTCATAAAGTGCTTGGAATACCAAATAAATGTATTGAACTAGAATCATTGGTTCCGATAGAAAACTTCATCTTAGGATGGTATAGTGGATAAATCATTATAAAAATGAATATATCACCATTCGAGATAGTAATCAGGATTGTAGATTGTCCAAATGATTGCTCTCTAAATTTTGAAATAGATTTCTTGATTTTGTTTCTTTCGACAGCAGTCGAATGCTATGCTCATAGAAAGTATAAGCTTGATGTAATATACTACCACTCTGATGAAAACGACGTAAGTAATGTAAATTGGTATAAGGTCATGTATTGAAATGCATCAAGAATTGCATGATAGCAACATGGCTTGCTACATGTCGTTTTAAACCAAGGTGCGCTATTGCGAGAGACATGGTAGCAACATGGCTTGCTAAGGTAATCTCTTCACACGCCGTGTTTTCTCTCTCATCTCTGCAACCATTCGGATAATTAGACACATCTCTAGGTCCAACTTTATTTTCCCAAAATAAGAATTATGACCATTTTTAACACTTGATGTTTTAAGGAACACAATCTGCAGCTCAACAGGATTCAGAGGCAATATACATACAAATAAATTTGATCTTTTTATGTCATATCCTTAGACCTTCTACAACAATAACCATATAATCTAGTAAACCCTCTTCAAGGATGCAGCTTCCAAGTCCACTTGATCATACCACAATTTTCTTTAAATTTTCACTACTCATATCATTATTTTTCCCCTTCAAAAAATAAATAAATAATATATGTACAGATGATGTATCTGTATGTTGTATCTCAATCTACACTTGACATAACAAACCTGCATAAACACAAAAGAGATGTTTCAGATTAATGAACAACCCACAATAGATGCTCTGAGAAACTCGGGTATAAAACGAGTTTAAAAAAAATCCCAGTATCATCGTATGCTTGATGCTTTGACAACAACCTTATTTGGTTTCATTTTTCTACGAGTGATAACATTACATTACACACGGGAATTATTATTGAACAATGGTTTGCTTTGCATTCATGTGTTTTCAAATTCTACACCAAAAGGGTACTAAGTTATCGTTTTCAGGGCTATCAATCTTCTTTCTGATGCAAAACAGTAGGCCTACCATTGAGAGCCGCATGGTATACTCGTTTTTCCGCCAAACCAATGTCTGACATTATTAGATTACCCTGAACAACCAACAACAATGATCATCAGATGCTAACGCGATACGAGGGTGCTTGAATGTGTGTGTTCTGAAAGTGCTAATATGATATTGAATAATCAATTTTGGATGAGCGTTGTACTAAAACTACATGATAATATAGTATTTGGATCTGCTTCGGCTTTTAACGTTTATAATAACCAGTATAAATAAATTGATAAGTGATGATATTTGATTAAAAAAGATCCATATCAGTATCAACTTTAAATAGTTAAAGGATTTAAGCGCAAATGTCAAAATGAATGTACAAACATACCTCACGAGCCATCAATCTCCGCACATTTTCAGCATATAGTTTTGGATTATCTTTCTCTTCTTGTGAAGGGTAATAAACTGGTAACCTTATTACTGTCATATAATTTACAAATTGACACAGCAACAAAAACACATGACGCACCTGAATTATTCAGAAGATTAGTATTTGAGAAAATACGAGGAAACTTTATTTAAAAGACTCACCCCGGATATTGAATCCCATGCAGGGCTGAATCGCTCATAGGGATATTTCAAAATAACAGGAAGAACGGGAGCTTTTGCCAAAAATGCACCAGTTTTAAACGGAAGTATATAATCTCCATTTGTAGTAGTCCCTTCTAAACAAATAAAAGAAATAAAATGAAATATCTGCACGCATCAAAATATTGTTTGCAGCTAAACGACGTTATAAAAAATAAAAGAACTCTATACCTGGAAAGAGCATCATCATGGGTGCAGACTTATCTCGATGAGCTGTCTGAATTCTCTCATTCACGACAGCTGCATTAAAAATAAAACAAAGTAATAAATTTAACAAGGATTGCATTAATCAAATCTACATTTTACAGCTATTAGAACTACAAAAGGAAGGTAGCCCAACATACGCTCCATAAAGTATCATTGTATCCATGTAGTATGACAGTATCCCACCAAGGTTTCAATTTGTATGGTTTACCGGATGAGATCATCGGTTTTATCAAAAGATAATGTAGAAATTAAGAAAAATGAAAAACACAATGACTACTGATGCATTGTATTTGGAAAAGAGAATATACGAGAAGTTGGATGAAACTTATATTGTATCATTCGTAGGACAACAAAGCAAATTAATATTATATTATACTAACTATAAAGCCAGTGTTTAGGTTTAACTATTATTTTTAGAATGATGATGACCTTTATTATTTTAAAAAGTTTCACTCAAGAGGTTAGGACAAGAACTCAAGAAGTTTCCAAATCTTTGACTGTAGCTTTCAAGTTTTAATTATTTCCATCCATCAAAAAACATGTTGACACTTATTCTATTTATTAAGGTAGTAAAATGAGGATAAAAAAATAACAAGACCTCAAGATTACTGATCAAATTTACTCCCTTGGTCCCACAGATTAAACCGAAAAAGAAAAAGAAACTGCATTGTGGGATGCCTGAGATATACATGCCCCAAATTCGCAAATATTCTAAAGCTGATTTTCTATAATTGCCCATTCTCTATTCAACTCCATAAAAAAGCAAAAATCTTGATAACTCAATCTCATACCGGAGAGATATATAAGGCGGTTAGTGAAGCAACTAAAAAACATTCGAATACCTGAAACACCCTTTGTATCTGATGATTTCGACTCCCGCTGAACATACACACAACCAAGGCATTTGCTGAAAAAATGAAAGGGTAATTATGATTTATAAAGCGATGACTTCACAAACTATTGAAACCGAAGAATACAGTACACAAATAGTACAAGAAGCTATATAAACAAGAACTAAAAGAGGGTTTTAAATCTGAACAGATGCCAATGCTCATATACATTCTTCAAAACAATACTAACTGCATACGAAAATATAACACAAATGTCACTGTAGGTGATTCAAACCCACCTTATAAGGCCAACCAGAGGAAGCTTGCCCACTGATCTCTTCAGATATGATAATAAAACACACAAGAAAACAAATCAATTATATTGTGAACAAGTGTAAATAATAATAAGATATACTAAGAGCTTCCTAATTAAAACCTTAAATATAAATAACTTTCTCTTAGCTCCACCAATAGACAAACCTTAGCAACAAAACTAGGAAATGATGAAGACATATGGTACAAGATATCCATATGTGAAACATGGTTTGATATGATCACTCCAGGCCTTTCAAGTTCCTCAGATTGGCCATTGGAATCCACCTGAAGATCAAAAAGAACCAAGATAATAAACTCCAGCTGCAAAGATGAAAATTTTGAGCTTATCAAAGCATTATATCAGGTTTTAACATGATAAACCAACATGCTAACATATCATATTAACAAACTGTGAACACTACCGCAAAAAGGTTGTAATTTGAGATTATATCAAAATAAGAGAACAGTAATCAATAGGGACCAAGATAATCAAAACCCAATTACAAACATGTGCAAATTGAGCTTATTAGCATAATATCTTGTTTCACATACAAGACAAACTCACAAACCAACATGCTAACATATCATATTAATGAGCATCAAATGCTAACACAAAAAAGGCTGTAACTTGAAATCACATTAACATAAGAGAACAATAGCAAATGAATGCATCTAAGCACACTAATCCATCATCCCATATTCCCATCAAGAAACAAGCAAATCCAACAAGCAATCACAAACACCCCAAAATCAAACCAACAAAAGACAGAAACTTTCAACAAATCAACATAAATTCAGTCACCCATTGCCAAATCACAAGCATAAAACCACAAATCTACCTCATTCTTGATCCTTTCTTCACTCTCAGCACTCCTAAAACTCTCCTGAATCCAATAAAAACCAAACAAACACAGCATAACTCTCGAAAGCACCCTCCCAGACCAATACAACACACTCCTCCTCCACCCACCCAAATGCGCATAATCCTCCTGCTCATCCTCCCGATTAGGCACCACAAACATCGTACACACCCTACAAATCAAGTAATACACCACCACCACCCACGTCGCCACCGCCACCCTCACCGGAACCACCGTCACCACCGCAATCCCCAACAGCACCTTCTCCGTCCACGGCAGCTCACCGCGGCCCATCGCGCCGTACACATCGTGGCGCACGTACGCGGCGTACTTCTTCTCGAGCTCTTCGATGGTGAGATGGGGGTTGGAGTGGGGATGTGGGGGGTTAAGAGGGGGCTGTTGTCGTGGTGGGTGGGTGGAGATGTGGGGATTGGGGGTTTGAGGGTAAATCTGGAGTTCTGAGTCCATTTGGGGTGTGATTGAAGATGATTTGATGTGGGTATTGGTGTTGATTGAGGTTTATTGGTGGTGCATCGCCGGAGATGGGTGGATGCGGTGGAGGTAGTGGTGGCGTAAGTGATTCTTGAAGTGATGGATGATGCCAGATGCTTCCACCGTTGCTCCGTGATCTAAACCATTACGCTTTATTAATTTAATGTAAAAACAAATACAACTATTCTTCAGGAATATTTAAATGGTTATTCATACATCTTCTCCTCGACCTCGACGTAAACGATCTTTATAAATGTTTGTTATTGATGTGATTGAAGTAAACGATGGATGTGAAGGTGATAAACAATAGTTATTATTATTGTTAAATATATTTTTACATCTTTTTTTTGTGTGTGTATATATATATATACACATATGTGTGGTATATATATACACATATGTATACAACATATATATATGAATGGGTATCACTTAAATAAAGTTCAGCCGCGACTCACTAAGGTAAGAGCCCAGTCGCGACCCATTCAGGCTGATATGTTTCACGGCGACCCAAGTAAGTTCAGCGCGGCACACTAGGGCTAGGGGCCCGGCCGCGGCTCTCCGGGCTAGAGGCCCCTCTCGGCAATCCAAGTTCAGCAGCTGGCTTGCTCGGACTAGAGGCCCAGACGCGGCCCAACCTCCGTCCCGTATAGCCGGGACCCCAAGCTACGATCCGTGACGCCAACTGGTTAACGTACCTAGCCGCGACTAGCTTATCACGGGAACAAGCAGGAGAGGCCTAGAGCGCGGCACTGGGTATTACCCCAGCCGCGGCCAGTATACCTGTTGATGCATGTATGTCCCTAGATCATGATTTGAAATGTAATGAATCTTGTCTGTCTGAGTATGATGTAATTGTATTGATTAATGAAATGACATAAATTGTTTGTTACTTGTGATGTTTAATATTTCATTAATGAGTCGTGATTGAATTGATTGGTTTATGAGTGTTTGAATGGTTGCACATTATGTTATATTAATTAAAACATTCAAACTTAACTTAATGAAGTTCTCATGCGAAGGCTCATGCGAATGAACCATACGCATGAATAACTCACACGATTGACTCAGTCGCACGACTGAACCAGGAGACTGGATCAGTCGTACGATTGTAACATAAGATGGCTCAGTCGCACGACTGAACACTCAGTCGTACGAATGAATCAACCGCATGGTTCAATCGCACGACTGAACCAAACTAATGGTTCAGTCGCACGATTGAATAATACCAACCTATAAATACAACTCAATTCGTGAAAAATAAAGCTCTCGAAAAATTACGATTCCAGACGTACCCTAGCCGTCCAGAAACCTTCCAATTCGTTCTCCAAGTTCATAGAACACATTAGATCGATTCCCAATCGATTTCTAACGTTAGTTTCAATTCTTGATTGATTCTTCGTGTGTTCTCACTGATTGGATCGCCAATCAAATAGGATTCCGCACTATTTGATCTGGTTTACACGTTAATCTCTAGGTATTTCGGTCAAATACCAGGTCCTAACAAGTGGTATCAGAGCTTGACTCTTGATTACGTGTTGATTCAATCAAGATTGCATAAAAGTTTGTGTTTTTGCACTAAAAACGCAATCTTTGGCATCAAAAGTGATCTTGGAAGTTCCCTGCTCATCGAAGTTTGGTTTCTACGGACTTAGGCGATTAGAACTTGTGAAATTTCGAATCTTTACGGCTGAAACCCGTCAAACCTAGAAATTTTCGCAAAACAGCAGCTTCAGTCGCACGAGTGACTCATTCGCACGACTGGACTCCATTCGCATTGCTCATACGCACGATGGACATAGTCGCACCCTCATTCGGCCGACTGAACTGTTCGTTCGCATAGCTCATACGCACCAGATTCATTCGCACGACTGAACCAATCGCCCAGTTCAGCCGCACGATTGAACCAGTCGCAGAGTTTATACGCACGATTAGATCATTCGCATCCTTCAGTCGCATCAGTGAAAGTTTGTTTGATTAGATTATAAGTTTATTAGTCATGGAAGATCAGATGTCAGCCTTTACTGCTGGGAAGGACTCAAGGATACAGAACCTGCTGTTGCTTGAGAGTGAGGTGGGGAATCACAATAAACCACCAAAGCTTTTGACTTTAGATGAGTTTCCCCACTGGAAACAACGTTTTGAGATCTACCTTAATGGAGTAGATCCTAATCTGTGGGAAGCCATTGAGATTGGTTATAGTACACCGGTGGGAGCTGATGGAGTTAAGCTAACATTAAGCGGGATGACAGACGCACAGAAAGTAAAGTACAATGCAGAGAAAAGAGTTTATGCATTGATCACTCAGTCTATCCCCAAAGACATATTCCACCAGTATTCAGAGAACAAGCAGTCCAAGAAACTGTGGGATGAGCTAGAGAAGAGATATGATGGGAATGCGTCATTGAAGGCAATCAAGGCAAAGGAGTTAAAGAAGGAATTCGATAACTTCTCATCAATTGGTAATGAAAGTTTAGACGAAGTCATAGACAGATTCTACCACTTGATGAGCGAATTGCATACACATGGAGTGGCTACTACCATGGAAGAGAAAGTAAGCAACTTCGCAGACGGATTGCCTGATAAGTGGGCTACATTCGTGTCTAACCTGAGACAGAATGGAATGCTTGTAAAGCTGGATATAAATGACTTCATTCTTAAGTTGCGAGAAGAAGCACTAAGGATGAAGTATAGAGCTCAGAAGTCTTCGTACACAAAAATCCAGCTTTATACAACGCCACGCCTCAAGCTAAGACATCTGGAGCACCACTCCAGACTGTTTGTCTAGCTCGTCAGGTCCTTCACATGCTTCTCCTTCTGGATCAGACACGTCTGGGTCATCATGTACCCATTATATTGGATCAGAAGCAAGTGCTACCAAACTGAAGATCGAGAACCTCGGTAATGTGACCGTGGAAGTAGCTCGAGAGCATATGGATCTTTTAGCAGCAGTGGTTCATTCATATGATGGACTTGTTGCCGGGAAGATTGGAAACTGCCATCTGGCAGATGAGGACTACGAGCAGGTGGATGAAATGGAGCTTGAGAGAATGGATATAATGTGGGCCTTAGCAAGTGCTGTCCGGAGGGCGAAGAAGTTTGTGAAAAAGACTGGACAGAACTTGGTTGCTACTAAGGATACCACCTTTGGCTTCGACAAGAGTAAAGTGACCTGCTTTAACTGTGGTGAGAAGGGGCACTTCAAAAGAGAATGTGTCAAGCCAAAGAAGACGGGTAATGGGAACCCGTTCTCGTCCTTTACTCGCCAAGACAAGCAAGCCTCTAGTTCTACTTCATCAAACAAGGATCCAAAAGCCTTGACTGCTCATGATGATGAAGGACAGGATTGGAGTTTTAGGTTTGTCTCACCAGGAGAATCTAACATTGCCAGTGTGAGGATATTGATGATGATTCTGCGAGTGAAGGTGATCTAGCAGTTGAGATAGCAATGTCACATAGTGAAAACAACTGCAGCCGAGGTCAGTTACAAGCCAAATGAGGAAGTTTCCACGTCAGAGACAGAAAAGTCAGAATCACCAGAACCAGAAACATCTGATGCTGCACTGATGGCTAACTCTTCTGAACCAACTCAGGTAAGTACCACTGACCAAATTTTTAATAATCATGCTTGTTCTGATTGTGATACTTTTAGGAATAGCATAGATGAAAAATTTGCTAGGTTATTAGATCATAATGATAACTTAGTAAAAGATTTACGTCTGTGCACTGAGGCTAATAGAGTACTAAAACAAAATGAGCATAGTTATAAAGAAAAAATAGACCTATTGACTAAACAACTTAGGGAAACCGAAGTAGTGGCTTTAACCAAGCAAATGACATTAGGTACTATCTAAACTCCCTAGAAGACACTAAGAAACAAAAGGCAGTTCTAGAAGTAGAAGTAAATTCACTAAAACAGAAACTGCATAGTTGGACTAGTTCGTCGCACATAGTCCAACACTTAGTAAAAGAAAGGAACAACGGGGAGGGACTGGCTACAAAGTGGTTCCACCACCACCTGAGACCTTGATGAACACTAAGTCTAGACCTTTAATAGTAATCCCATCAAGGATCATGTAGTGACTACTCCTCTTGTGTGATCCAGATTCCCTATGTTCATCTATTGACACTGGAAACAAACAAAAGGAGACCACTTCAAAGGCAAAGGGAAAATTGCCTTGTGTTAATCTGGAAAAGAAGTTTGAAAAGGTTAACTTAAAGTCAAGTTCTAACAAAGTCAAATCAGAACCTAAAAGGACTTCAAATGTTACTTTCTCACATGCTTCAAGTCAAAAACCAGTTAACCAAAAAGTGGAACATGTTAAACAGGTTAAAACAGTAAATTTTGTTAAACCAGAGAAAACATCAAACATACAAGAGTCAAAACCTAAAGTGATTGATGTTACTAGAGTGTCACGCACCTCTCCACAAAGAAAGTTTAATCATAAAGTTGATAGCAGAGCGTGCTACAACTGTGGAGAATATGGACACATTGCTTCCTACTGTACTATTATCAGACACCTAGGAAGAAGATTGATTTCAGGACTCAAACCTAAGTCTTCTAAGAGGAGCTCTTAACTCCACCTAGAAGAGCTAGTGAACCTAAAGTCCAACTTGCAAGCCAGACGACTGTTTATCATAAACAGGCATTGCACAAATCTGGCTTATGGAAAGAAAAGTCAACCTACGTGTCTGATACTGATGACAAGAAGGAACCTGAGCTACCCTCACCCTCTAAGGGTCAATGGGTGGAGTTTATGATGTGTGATGCCTCTGGGAAACCCAAGACAGTCAAAGCTTGGGTTCCTAACCTAAACTAATTCATTTACTTTGTATGTGCAGGGTGTTCGATACAGTGCTGAGACTAACACGTGGATTATAGACAGCGGAGCATCCAGGCACATGACAGGAAATAGAGCCCTTTTATCTAACGTCAAACAAATAAAAGGAGGGCATGTTTCCTTTGCAGGAAACAAGGAGGCTATATCACAGCTCAGGGAGAAGTGGGAAATCAGAAAGTTAAGTTTGATAAGGTGAACTACGTTCAACAACTTCAGAACAACTTACTTTCTGTTTCCCAAATCTGTGATAAAGGATTTAAAGTCATCTTCGACAACAAGAAGTGTTACGTGCTGAAGAAAGAATATATGATCCCAGAGGACCAAGTTCTAATGACTGCTTCAAGATATAAAGACCTTTATGTCTTGGATCTGTCAACAGCTGCTACAACGGATCATGAGGTTCAGTGCTTTCTATCTAAAGCTACTGAGAAGGATTCAATCTCCTGGCATAGGAGAATGGGACACATTAGTCAAAGGAAGATGAATCATTTGATTCAGAAGGATTTAGTGAGAGGAGTAAATGTCAAGAACTTCCAACTTCCTGACTTTTGTGTAGCTTGCAAGAAAGGCAAACAGACAAAGAAGTCTCATAAGGAAAAGAAAGTTCATTCAATAGAACTTCCTCTTGAGCTTCTTCACATGGATCTGTTTGGTCCAGTTAGTACAAGGAGCATTGCAGGCGACGTGTACTGTTTTGTGGTCACTGATGACTACTCAAGGTTCACTTGGGTAATGTTTCTGAAATCCAAATCAGAAACTTTGGAGACATTCAAGGAATTAGTAACCACACTGGAATCTCTCTACAAGCTAAAAGTTAGACAAATACGCTCAGACAACGGGACAGAATTCAAGAATCAAGGGATGGAGGCATACTGCAAGGAAAAGGGAATTGTGCATCAATTCACTTCTGCTTACACACCTCAGATGAATGGCGTTGCTGAGAGAAAGAACAGGAGTTTGATAGAGACAGCACGGACTATGCTGGCAGACTCGAAACTGCCTATCCAATTCTGGAATGAGGCAGTGGCAAATGCGTGTTATACACTGAATCGAGTCCTAATAGTCAAGCGCCACGGAAAGACATGTTATGAGCTACTACAAAGACGCAACCGAATTTGGAGTATCTTGAACCTTTTGGCGCGCCGTGTACACTTCTGAAGAAGACACAAGAAGGCAAATTCAGCGAGAAGGCAGATGAAGGAATTTTTCTAGGATACAACATACCGAACAAGCGAGTTTACAATAATTCAACGGGTCTTGTAGAAGTGTGGTGTAATGTCGACGTTCAGAGATATACCACACCACCTACAGGCAAAGGACCTGCATACTTCTTCGATTATGATGGATTCTTCAAGTCCTTCAACATCCCTCTCTCTCCCTCGGATGATGAGTTAGCTACTAGGATGATGTATGATATTCTAAATACACCATCTAGCACACAGGGAGAATCATCTACTCAGTCAGAGGGGTAGTCGATGACAGTGACTCCTCCTCTGAAGATGAAACTGAAGCAGATGACCAGAACAGTCAGGAGGAACAGGTTCCAGTTCCTGAAAGTCCACAAGCATCCATGAGTGATGCACCTTCGACTTCGGAACCTCAAACTCCACCTTCCTCAGATGCAGAACAAAATGTTCACAATCTTGGTTCGGAGGTGGCTGTGCCGACTACTCCAGGATCACGACTAAACGTCTATCATCCCCTTGACAATGTTATTGGGGATGTCCGATCAGGAGTACAAACCCGAAATCAGCTATACTCAGCTGATTACGCCTCAGTTATGGAGAAAGGTTACATTCATGATGGTGCTTATCGATGTTTTGTTTCGCAGGTTGAGCCAAAATATGTCAGTGAAGCACTAAATGATGAGGCGTGGGTGAGTGCCATGCAAGAAGAACTTCTGCAGTTTAAGAAGTTAGGTGTATGGACTCTGGTTGATAGACCTAAAGGTGCTAAAGTCATTGGCACCAAATGGGTACTAAAATGCAAGAAGGATGACCAAGGAGTCATTATCAGGAACAAAGCTCGACTGGTGGTTCAAGTTTTCGCCAAGTCGAGGGAATTGACTAATGAGGTGTTTGCACCCGTGGCAAGGATGGAAGCTATTCGTATCTTCCTTGCCTATGCATCGTACATGAAGATTAAAGTCTACCAATTAGATGTGAAGAGTGCATTCCTTCATGGGGAAATCAGGGAAACAGTCTATGTAAGTCAACCCGAGGGATTTGAAGACCCTTATCATCGGGATAGAGTTTACAAGCTCGACAAAGCTTTATATGGGCTTCATCAAGCTCCTCGAGCTTGGTATGAGAAACTCTCGACTCATCTTGTGAAACACGGCTTTCGCAGGGGAGTCATTGACTGTACACTGTTTATTAAAGAAAAGGATGGCGACCTACTGCTTGTACAGATATATGTTGATGACATAATCTTCGGGTCAAAGAACGAAGAGTTATGCAAAGAGTTTGAAGCAGTGATGAAGAAAGAGTTTGAGATGAGTGCTATGGGGGAGATGAAGTTCTTTCTCGGGTTACAGGTGGATCAAACACCTAATGGGATCTTTCTACATCAGACCAAGTATGTAGGAGACATTCTCAGTCGCTTTGACATGGAGAATGCTTCTGCTGCTGGGACTCCACTTGCTACGAATCATGATATAGCACCTGATGAGAATGGAGATCTTGTAGATGCCACTATGTACGAGGAATGATTGGATCCCTCATGTATCTCACTGCCTCAAGACCTGATATCATGTATGTACATGTTTATGTTCTAGATATCAGGCTAAACCTAAGGTCAATCATCTGATCGGGGTCAAAAGGATTTTCGCTATCTAAAGGGTACACCCACACTGGGGTTGTGGTATCCTCATGATGATGATTTTGAGCTCACGGCGTATAGTGACTCGGACTACGGAGGCTGCAAAATGAACTACAAGTCTACATCAGCGGGGTGTCAATTCTTTGGGAGAAGATTAGTTACCTGGCAGTGTAAGAAGCAGACATCGGTTGCATTGTCAACCTGTGAAGCCGAATATGTTGCTGCTGCAAGTTGCTGTTCACAAATCATTTGGATTCAACAGCAAATGCGGGATTACGGTTTAAAATTCTCATCTACTCCTATTTTTGTTGATAACTCTGCTGCAATTGCAGTAACTAAAAATCCGGTTCAACATCCTAAGACCAAACACATCGGTATTAAATACCACTTCATAAGAGACTGTTTTGAAAAGAACTTAATTGATGTGGTTAAAATTAATACTGATTTTCAACGTGCTGACCTCTATACTAAAGCCTTTGATAAACCACGTTTTCAATATTTGCTAGAGGTCAACGGCGTTAAAAAGAAAAGTGAGGTAATTCCTGATGATAATAATGTGTAGTCCGATGTAGTTTAGTTAAAGTTTATTTTATTTTATGTTATCTGTTTTATTTCGTCTGTTATATTTAAACTCATGTTATTTTGCTGTTTATTAAAATCCAAAAATAATTAAACCAGAAATGATTTTAGTATTTTAGGGGAGAATATGTCAGCAAGTTAACATTAACGAAAAAAAAAAATCAAATGAGGAGAGAAGGGGTAACTAGCTGAAATAAGGTAGATTGTGTCTGTGATACCGATTCAATACCTTTGGAACATGATAGTACACAGGAACAAATCAAGAGGGACTTTAAAATTTTAAGTTTTGAAAAGATGCAAAAGTTCAAAGTATAAGTCTGTGTAGTCTAAGCAATATAAAAAGGGAAGATGATAGAAAACTGGTGACACAAAGAAAGTAGACTTAGAGGCTGCTAGACCACAAATGATATGTTGGTAGATTCAACACAATAGACAATTAGACCTGATTGGTGATCTCAAGATCAAACTAAGTTGTTCAACTGACTGTGGGCTTCCATCTTATCACTGGTTAACACAATCAAATATATTCCAATAAGGGGTAATGAGCATTTAAATGCCACAAACGTGTGCGGATGACCATAATTAGAGCAAAGCAAGAAAAAATGAAAGACAAATGCAATAAAGCTAATGACTTATGTTGTTGGTGCATATTGTGTAAAATAAAAAAGCTGCTCTAACAAGGAGATAGGTTGTGTGCCTCTCTGCTGTGCGATGGCACTGACCTGAGGATAAGCATAACCTAGATATTCTAGAATTCATTGTTGTTTGCCGCCTCTCTGCTGTGCGATGGCACTGACCTGAGGACAGGCTTCTCTTTGAAAGCTCTAAGAATAGTCTCTTCTTGTAATAATACCCGTAGACCGCTCAAAAACCTCTGAGGAATGTTGATTACCATATAAGTGTGGGATCCACAAATGTTAGCTGAAATAATTAAACCTAAATCAGTCACCAGTCTGCGTCAAAAGTCTGTGTATGGATTTAAGTGGACAAACATACTGACAATCTTAGTGGCTACATTCTCAAGAGTTCAAATCAATGTGAAAATCTAAGAGTTTCAGTATGATTTCCTTAAGTTGCTAACGACTCTGGATGAACACCGAGAATTTAAGCATCAAAAAGTTTTAATAACAAGTCCCAAATGATTTGATGTTCCTGTATGATTCCAAAATTGAATTGGTCCAGATATGATCAATCTAAGTTGAAGCTGTCTACTCCCAAACCAAATCCCGTAGATTTCCATCTTAGGGTTTTATCTCTCACAAAAAGTCCAAAAATAAACTTTATTTGTGTAGTTAGTTTAAGTTTCTATGTTAATCTTTTAATTTGTGTGTCTGTCGGACTACATCAGGGAAATCAGAAGGGAATTAACTTACCTAAAAGGGTCATGTCTGAGATGGCCACATGTTTTTCAAAGTTTAAAAAGTCACGTCTGAAGTGACTGAATTGGTTAAGAGCTTATAATGTTATTATCAAAAGTGAAAAGGGTCTAATAGTAAAATGTTCAAAATGACTGTAAACTCACTAAGTGTGACCCATTCGCACGAGTGGATCATGGTTATCGACCAACTATGCGAATGGCTTCCAATCGGCCGAATGGACATGAAATGATCCATTCGACCGAATAGAAGGGGGAGAATGAAACAGTAGACCGACTGAGGCTCAGTCGGTCAACTAAAGATGCGAATGAAGGAGACCGAATGAGGCAGTCGACCGACTGAGACTCAGTCGGCCGACTGAATGCGATTGACTAGGCCAATCGTACGACTGAGACTCAGTCGCCCGATTTAACTGAGCGAATGAGGCCAGTCGGCCGATTGAACCTAGGTTCAGTATTTAAGGGCCTCAGTCGATCGCATGTTCCTCATCACACCAAAATCGCACTCTTCCTGTTAGTCTGTCAAAATTGCTACAGATCCTGATTTACATTGCTGTTAAGTTTCTTACATTCGAGTGACGATTTACAGGTACATTACTCTTTGAATCTTACCAAAATCAGCAGATTACCGAACCTACAATAGAAACACTCGATTGAATCAAGAACCGAACTGTAAATGACCTAATCACCTATGTAAATTAAGCAAAATGTTAAAATTGAGTTTAATAGGTTATTAGTGACAAGTAGACGAGGCTAATGGACCATTAAACACTGTTAAATGACTTAAATTGGTCAAGATTCGACCCACAGGCGATCGAACAGTGGGGCTAGCGACTGGTCGTTCGAATGAACTCCAATCGCACGATTGAACCTTACGATTGGTCATTCGGCCGAATGAACCACCGAATGAGTCCAGTCGGCCGATTGAACTCAATCGCAAGTCTCAATCAGCCGATTGAACTCAATCGCATGTCTCAATCAGCCGATTGAACTCAATCGCATGTCTCAATTAACCGAATGAACTCAGTCGTACTTAAGAACAACCGAATGACTCCAGTCGCATGATTCATTCGCATGAATGAATCAGAATGGAAGTGAAACACTACACTTAGAACTGAATTCCAATGTATTATGTACTAATGATCAGGTGTTTTGTGTTTCAGGAAAAATGGCTGACCGATGGTCTCTTAATCCAAAGCACAACATATGTGCCCATTTGGACCACACGACTCGAAACGGGGCCAAGTTCTCCGATATTATAGCCTTCCTCAAACGTTCACGGATACATAAGGCTATATCTACGCCGTGCACGCCTTACAAATCACTACACCAGGCATTCTGGGAGAATGCCTCAGTGGATCGTTCTCGTGAGCCATACAGCATCAGAAGCACCATTTTGGGTCAAGCTATCGACATTACCGCTATTGACATCCAAAGAATCCTTGAGTTTGGGGATGACTCTACTCACCCCACTAAGTTACATCCTTTGACAGTGAGAGGGTGTTTCCTCCGAATCAAGTATGCGGGGGACATTAACTCGGGGTGCTAAATAAGAGCAACCTGTGCCCACAATACAAATATCTGGCACATGTGATTCTTAAGTGCATCGCTTCGAGAAGGGGTGGTTTCGATGACCTATCAGATCAGATACATAATGCCTTCGTGGCTCTGGTGCTGAACCACCCTTTCAGCTTCTCTAATATGATCTTTGCTTATTTGGTAGAGAATATTGAAACAAAAGGGAAAGAAGGTTTTTGTATGTATCCAAGATTTCTTCAGATGATATTCAATGAGAAGCTGCCTCAGCTCCCCAAGGAAAGTCACGATGCAGTGACTTTGGAACTTATGGATGACACTACTTGGGTAGGATGGTGGTGTACCGGGGCAAGCAAGTTAAGCCCCAGGCAAAGAGGCTGATTGGCCACTTAGCAGATGAAAGTTATGTGGCACCGGGGAGACGCCAATGGCGTCATGAGGACAGTGACTCCGACGTGGAGCCAATTGTCCTACCTACTGATGAATCAGATGATGACGATAGTGGGGGTGCCGGAGACAATAGGCCTGTTCCACAGAGCGGCACTACGTCTGATGTTGTGCCTCCAGCATACGCCCTGGCTGCAGAAGTTACCAAATCAGCTGGGTTTCATCACGATTTTGTCCTTGAGACAAAAGAAGAAGAAGAAGAGTCTAATGAGGAGCCCCTCACCAGGACTGTGGGAAGTAAAGTGGTTCCCACAATACATGGGCTTCGGGTGGTTGGTGAGCACCCAAGAGACTCTAGAGCGACAGAGACCGACCCGACCTATGTTCCAGGGTCAATCAGCAGGGTCGGAGGGGGAACATCCACCTCGAAGGGAACGAGGAGAAAACGGATGGCTCAACCCCATGGGCAGAAACCTAAGAAGAAGCGGCGTTTGACATTCATCACTACTACCTCAGCCACTACCACCACTACCACCTCTTCAGACACACCATCCACCACCATAGCCACCACAGCCCCCACAGCAACCGCAGACACCACCAGACCGACCACCACAAGACAGATCCCAGCCACCACTACATCATTCACCCCACACTCACCACCACTATCATCCTGACCTGACCTGATATTCACCACCACCACCACCACCACTAGCCACCAAACCGAGCCCTCAGCCTATCCCTCATTCACCTACAGATCACCTCTACCTACAGTCACGGTAGAAGAACAGTTGTCGGCACTAAACAGAATGGTAATGCGTTGCTGGCTGCCGATGAGGAAAAGGCCTCCCAAATCCGCCAGCTTACTGACCTGACTGCTGCACAATCTCACCAAATCACAGAGCAGGCTCAAGTGATAGAAAGGCAGGCCCGACAGATGACTGCCCAGAGCAACGAGATAGCCATTCTCCAAGCTCAAAGCGTCACCTCAGGGAAGAAAATAGAGGAGTTGGAAAAGGCTAAAAAGACCATTTTGCTAAAGCTGAAAGGATCAAAGGAGGAGCCTTTAAAGATAAGGGATGGGGACAGAAATGATGATGATAATGAAGATGATGAAGACGATGATGATAATGAGAGTGAAACTGATGAAGAGAAAACCAAAGAATGGCATGAAGATGAAGACACTGACGGGGGAGAAGCAGCTAAATCTGTCTCAGCTCTTGGGCAAGAGAAAAGATCAAAGAACAGACAAGATCAGTCAGCTTCTGCTTCTACACCTTCACGTGATGAGCCGAGTATTCTGGATAAAAGTAAATAGTAGATGTTTATGTATTTATTTACTTTTGTATTCTATATTGAAAAACCATGTATTAAATGTTTATATTAAGTTAATGCATTTCGTTTGATAAATAACTAATGATTTGAGTGTGAAATGTGTAAATCAAACAGATCCAAAGTACAAAAGAGATGAGTTTGATATTGCTCCCCTTCAACAGGTCAAGTCTCAACTCACAATGATTCTTGATCTGCAAGGGATTATCAGAAGGTCAGTGAGTTATAACCCTGAAGAAGGGGAAATAATTCATGATCTATCAAACGAGCAACTGGCAGAAATTTTCAAGCTAAATCCTGATGAAATAGTGAAAGATGCTCCAACATGTAATGCTACCTGTGATGACGAGCTAAATGACATTGATGAAATAGAGATAGAATATATCACTACAGAGCACTATCCTCAATATGCTGACAATGAGGGTAATGTGGTCCCCAATTTGGGTGAATCCCTGGTCGGTGATACATTTGAGATGTTAGACAAAATGGAGCAAGAGTCAGAGAAAACAGAGGGAATGGCCCAAGCTGCAAAGGATGATGTTGATATCCGTAAGGCTGAGTGGGCTACCTGTTTTGAAGAAGTTAGAGCCCAGCGTGCTGCACCAAAGAAAGATGCCTACACCAAGCTCTACAGAGTCAAGAAACACCATAAGGTTTCAGGCAGGATTATTGCATGGGCTTATTTTGATGACCTTAACGCATATGCAGTTAAGAGGAACATGGCATAGAGTACTTCAGATTTCCACATGATCTGAAGACTCTACCTAGTTTTGAGCTCAACCAGCTGGCTAAGCTAAAGCTGCTGTATGCTGACCCACGAAAAATGTCAGGCTGGTTCGAGGCTGCCCTGAAGAAGGAGTACCACACCAGATGGGTTAACTTCAGACCACAACAGCCTAAGAGGTATATAAGAAGGGCTGAGGTTGATGCCAGTACTGGCAAGCCTAAGATTGTGTTGAAGTGGAGTCCTCCGCGCACTATGTCGAGAATCCCTCTCAGGGAAATGACACAGGACTTCACTCCACACTTCAAATGGTGGTA